>SJYV01041217.1:92696-110831 GCA_006410875.1 Neotragus pygmaeus | reverse complement strand
TGCCGAGGTCGGGTCTGTGTGCCACGGTAGCCTAGAACCGAGTTCCAGGCTAGGTTCCATGGTTGGCTGGCGATGAGTTCCGGGCTGTGGCTGCTGTCGCCCTGCGCCAAGTTCTGGGCTGTGTGCTGCAGTCGCATTCGGTCGATGTCCGTACTATGTGCCAGGGTCATCCTGCATCAATGTTTGGGATGTGTGTTGTGGTATCCCTTCACTGAAATTCGGGCTGTGTGCCGTGGTCACCCTTCACTGAGGCTCAGTCTGTTTTCAGTNGATGTCCGTGCTATGTGCCAGGGTCATCCTGCATCAATGTTTGGGATGTGTGTTGCGGTATCCCTTCACTGAGATTCGGGCTGTGTGCCGCGGTCACCCTTCACTGAGGCTCAGTCTGTTTTCAGCGGTCACCCTGTTCAATGTCCTTGTTGTGTGCCACAGTCGCCCTGTGCCTCGGTCCGGCCTGTGTTTGCGATCGTCATGTGCCGAAATCCGGGCTGTGTTCTGCGGTCAGCTAGCGAAGTTACTGGCTGTGTGCCGTGGTCGCCCTTCACTGTTTCAGACAGTGTGCCACGGTCGCCCTTGTGTGCCATGGTAGCCTTGTCCCAAGGTCCGGGCTGTGTCCTGTGGTCACCCTTCACTCAGGATCGGGCTGTGTGCCATGGTCACACTGCGCTGAGGTTTGGTCTGTGTGCCATATTAGCCTGGCACCGAGGTCTGGGCTGTGTGCCGCAGTAGCCATCTCCACAGGTCTGGGATATGTGCCGCGGTCGCCCTTTCCCGAGGTCCGGCCTCTGTTCGGTGCACGGCTTGCAACCTGTTCCCGGCTCTGTGCCGCGGTTTCTCTTTGGCAAGGTCCGGAAAGTGTGTCGCGCTAGCCTGCTCCAGAGTTCCAGGCTGTGTGACACGGTCCCCCTGCACTGAGGTCCGGGCTGTGTGCCTCGGTCTCCCTGAGCCGATGTCTNGTTGGAGAAGACTCTTGAGAGTCCCTTGGACTGCAAGGAGATCCAACCAGTCCATTCTAAAGGAGATCAGCTCTGGGATTTCTTTGGAAGGAATGATGCTAAAGCTGAAACTCCAGTACTTTGGCCACCTCATGCGAAGAGTTGACTCATTGGGAAAGACTCTGATGCTGGGAGGGATTGGGGGCAGGAGGAGAAGGGGACGACAGAGGATGAGATGGCTGGATGGCATCACTGACTCAATGGTCATGAGTCTGAGTGAACTCCGGGAGTTGGTGATGGACAGGGAGGCCTGGTGTGGTGCGATTCATGGTGCTGCAAACAGTTGGATACTACTGAGCGACTGAACTGACTGATCCAACTGGACAAGTGTCCTTATAAGAAGAGATCAGGATACAGAGAGTGGGAATGTCCACACAGAAGGATAACCACATGTGGAATGGTGAAAAGGCAGTCACCTGCAAGCAGAGTCACTCAGGAAGAATCAAACCTGCCAGCACCTTGATCTTGGACTTGCAGCCTCTAAAACTGCAAGCAGAGAACACAATTTTGTTGTTTAAGCCACCCGTCTGAGGTCCTTGTTATGGCAGCCTTAGCAAGGCAGATTCACTAGAAATCTGAGAAACCTACAAGACAATCCCAGAGAACCATCCAGAAGGAGAGAGGGCAGATGAGCCTGAAGTAGGGATGAATAAGTGGAAGAGAGATACACAGGTTTAGGACAGTTCAGAATTTCCCTGACAGTTATAGCCACAAGAATGGATAATACCATGAAGAGTGATGGCCAGTTTGATGAGCCATCTTGGCCAGACTACAGTCTTCAAATATTCAAACACTCACCAAGATGCTACTCTGAAGGTGTTTTGTAGATGTGTTTAAAGTCCATTATCAGTTGATCTTAAACAAAGGAGATGATCCTAGAGTACCTGGGTGGGCCTGGTCTAATCAGTGGAAGGGTCTTAACTATACGGCATACAGCTTCCCTGAGAAAGGAGAGATTCCACCTCGGAAGCACGTTCTGCTTCTCCTGACGCCTATCCTCAGGGCTACAGACCTGACTGGCCAGCCCCACAATCACCTAAGCCCAGTCTTCGTAGTAAAACCCTCCACACACACATATCCCCTACTGGTTCTGCTTTTCTGGCTGAATCCTGACTAATATGAAGAGAGTCCAAAAAAAGCTAAGAAGGCTCAGGAAAAAACGATTATTTAGGACATGTCAGGGAAGAGGAGCCTGTGGTGGAGACTGACGAGAAACCCAGTGTGTGTGGAAGGAAGTCAAGGAGAAGGTGAGATTGATCCAGCATGTTGAATCCCCATGGACTTTGAGGGACAGCCAGCCTGAGACACCACCTGGGAGGTGAGACCTACACATCCGAGAGAGGAGCATCAGGGAGGAAATTCAAGTCCCTTGACTGAGGAACAGATGGACGACACCAAAGCGATGGGCAGGGGTTATTCCTCCAAGAGGTTTACCCAAGACAGACAGGAGGAAGAAAGGACGTTAACTAAGGGAACATAGCCTGTTAAATGGGTATGGGGAAACATACCCACGGGCTTTCCAGATGGCTCCAGTGGCAAAGAATCCTCCTGCCAAAGCAGGAGACACAAGAGATGCAGGTTCAATCCCTGGGTCGGGAAGATCCCTTGGAGAAGGAAATGGCAACCCACTCCAGTATTCTTGCCTGGAGAATCCCATGGACAGAGGAGTCTGTCTGGCTACAGTCCACGGGGTCACAAGAGTTGGACACAACTTAGCAACTAAACCACCAACCACCATGCAGTTTATCAGCCTGGCATATATTAGATGTTCATTAAATGTTAATCGTTTTCACCAAGAGAGGAGACAGCCATATGTGTTGGAAGTTGTGGTTAGGGTGGGAAATGGAATATAAGATATCGGAGGTGGGGCTGCCTGGCAATGTCCCAGGCGTGGGCTGGGTGGGCATCATAGCATTTACTGCAGGTGACCTACACAAGAGAGGTGAGGAGAACATGGGGTTAGGACCCTGAGGATCACCATAGGCACCCCAAGGTGTTGGTGGGACCCAAGGACATGAATCAAGGGCTGAGGTAAGACCTTCCTGAGCCAGGACCACAAACCCCTATACCTGGAGAGAGGGAGGCTGCAGTGCTTATATTTTTAGGTGTTCACAGTGAAAGGTTACAGAACCCTAACACTGGGCAACTATAGTAGTTGTTACATATTAAAGGAGGAAAATCCTTGAAACATTAGATGATCTTCAGAAGATACTGGATGACATTCCAGGTGCTGAAGGGAGAAAAGCCATTGGTAAGGCAGGTCTACAAGCAGTCAATGCTTCTTCCACAACCCTCACGTCCTCCCAGGTCTGAGATGGTCATCCCAGACCTGCACCTGCCCCACCATCCGAGCATCTAAATTCCATCTCTAGGGTGATTTCCTAGATGACTCAACCAGGACCTTTTGGCATGTTCAATATTTTAAAATAACATCCTTTTCAAAAGTGATCCTCCATCTTTTCAAGTGACCCTGCTCAGCCAAGGTCAAACACAAAAGCCGCTCTTGTTCTGCTCTGAGTTCTGATGAGCACACGGCGTCTGATGCCTGGCTCCAACCTTTAGTCCTTTCTTCTCCTTAGCAAAATAAACCCATCCATCAAGTTTTCTTCTGAGGTTTTATTTTTCAATTCTCTGGCCCTGTATCAGTCTAAACAAATTCTAAATGCTTCTTAATGCTCTTTGCTATAGATTTAAGCCAACTATTGTTTCGATATTTGGCTTTCCAAGATGATAATAGAACTCTTCACTCCTCATTTACTATCAAATGGAGTGGGCAGATGCATAATATTATTACATGAACTCTATAACTCTTTTTTGTATTTTTAGCTGAATTTATCCCCTTTTCACAAACTTTAGTCTTGGATGTCTTTGAGATAAACATATTTAGCTTATATTTTATATTTTTTTGTATTTATCTTGAAAATTCTAGTCAATCTACAGTGATTCTTCTTTCTTTCTGACATGTCTAACGCTCCCCATGGAGTTATCTTTTCACATATTTTAAGATTCTTTATTCTTTTTAATCCTAGACTGCAGGGCTATACAAAGAGTTGTAGAGCAACTTAAAAAGCCCTCTCAAACTCAAAACTTCAAGTTCTCTTTCAAGTGACAGTAAGATGTATGTTTCACTCAAGCACTTAAGTATGATGGAGCAGGAACAGAGTGGGTTTGCTTCTGGCACCCACTTTCTCTGTAACAATGTTTTATTATAAAACAATGGCCTCTGTAGCAAAGATCTCCTAGAAATTTTAATTATAGTTTAGAGTACAGCTGTCCTTTCTTTTCTCTTGGTTACTATAATCTTCTCTCTAATGGAGAGTAGCCCTGCAATTACTAATGATTTGGAAGAAGAATCTGCTTGTAAAATATTACTTCTGTAGCCTGTACTCATCACTGATAGAAGTCCAATGGAAGGCAATAAGCAATTGTAGAAAGCAAGGTCACCAAGCTAGAGACACTAATTGTAGGTGAAAAGAGTTTTATAATATGTATTTGGAGGCTTAAAAGATGGTTTTCAGTTCTGTAGCACAGATGAGGATAAAAGTGGTGACATTCCCAAGTCAGAGAGAGAGAGAGAAAGGAAACAGGTATTTGAAAGATTCATGCTACTGCAGATATTGTCTTTAAAGTTCATAATAAATAAAGAGCATGTTTCAAAACTAAAGTCAAGATTAAAAAAAAAAAAGTTCTTCATCCTTTCTATGCTTCTAAGCAGGGTGACTTGCATCCTTCCTTTACTCACAAGAACGTCTCATCTTCATATTCACTCTCAAATGTGCAGCTGAAAACCATGAAGTCTCCCAGAAAGGGAAATTTCTCAAAGGGTATCTAGACAATGGCAGGATTTCTGGTTTTTTCTTGTTTCCTTTGCTATGAGAGGCCAAAATACAAATCACTTCACTTTCTAGAAAATTAGCATATATACAGATATTTAGGTATTTATTGTTGGAAGCTGACTTCAATGTGCCCACAAAAGAACAATAAAAAGAAAGTTCCAGTTCCCACGGTGGGAGATAAAAAGCAAAACAATTTTTGGAAACCTCCAGCACCCATACTTCAGGGAACAAATACTAGATGGTTTAGGTACCAAAGTGACTGGCACTCTAAACAAATAAGATGGCACGTCAGTACTACAAGGCTCACATGTGGATACCTAAACAGTATACTGGATTTGCTTCATAAACCATAACACTATTCTGATGAGTCACAGGAAATCCTGAATTCTCTTCAGGGCATTGAGTGGGCATGAATTTTATCTAAAGAAATATTTGCAAGGGCAAAACAAAGTGCTCCAAGCTGGTGCAGGCGATCAGGCAAAAGGCCAGGCAGTTGGACTACTTTCCTTCCCAGGAGACACTGACTTTGTCCCTTTCAGGGACACCCCATTATCTCCACCCGAAGGGCCTTCTGCAGGGATTTGGGGCGCAGGGGAGGGTCACTCTTAAACCTTCAAGTCACCTCTGGTCCCTTGGATTCGTCCCGTGCGAACCTCGCAGTCCCACAGCAAAATGTCTCCCAGGAAATCTCACTTCAAAGAGGCCGCCCCCTGAACCTCTCCGGAGCCCGGACGGAATGGGGTCCCCGCTACCCGGCTGGCGTCCCTCCGCGCGTCCTGGTGACCAGCCCGACCCTCCCTCCGGCTGCGGCCACTGTAGCGCCGGGACCCCGCGCTCACCGGATGATCACGAACATGACCAGCGAGTTGCCCACCAGGCCCACCACGAACACCACGGAGTAGACGGCCGTGATGATGACCAGGATGACCGGGGAGATGTGCGCCGGCTCCAGCAGCTCGTCCTCCGAGCCCGCGCTGCTGTTTCCGTCCGGCTCTGCCCAGCCCGGGAACCAGCCGCTGCCGTTGGGGGGCAGGCAGGTGCTCGGGGAGCAGGTGGGGCCCGGCTCACCGCGGAAGATCTGGACTGGGGGCTCCATGTCCGGCGGCTGCGGCAGCGGGACAAGGACAGGCGGCACCTGCGGGGGCAAGAGAACCGACTGGACCCGGGAAGCGAACTTTGGCCGCGTCCGAGCCAGCGCGCGAGCGCGGCGGTGCAGGGGCCTGGGACCCGCTGATACCCACCCCGGCCGGAAGACCCCGGGGAGGCACAGGGGCACGGACCTCTCTGTGGGTGCCACCCCGGCCAGCAGACGCGCCGCGGGTACCAGGAGGGGCGGAGAGCGCGCCGTCTTTTCCCCTGGCGCCTGAAATTCCCCACCCTTTCCCAGGCACGGCTCCCGGGAGCAATTGTCCCCAGTCTGCGGCCCGAAGACCCCAGGGACAAGAGACCCCTGGAGCGCAGAGCCCTCGCTGCCAAGGACCGCGCTTCGAAATCCCAAGGCTCACCTTCGGCTCGGGAGATGCGCGCAGAGGAACAGCGATGCTGGACCGCGCGGAGCCCAGCGTTCCTGAATCCCACTCACCCGGCGGGTTGCCGTGCATCCGCAGCCCGGGGGATGCAGACCCGGACCCCGCGCTCTGGCCGCCCCCCAACCCNCCATAAGGGTGGTATCATCTGCATATCTGAGGTTATTGATATTTCTCCCAGCAATCTTGATTCCAGCTTATGCTTCCTCTAGCCCAGCGTTTCTCATGATGTACTCTGCATATAAGTTAAATAAGCAGGATGATAATATACAGCCTTGACGTACTCCTTTTCCTATTTGTTTAGATTATTCCATAACAGAAAGGCCATGCATGTTCATTATGTCACTGAATTAACTAAACTAAAATAAATGAAACAACAAGAACAAAAGCAGCCTCATTTTACAAAAATGAAAAAGAAGTACATATACAGTATTTCTAGTTGGTCAAGATACAACAATTCTGAATCTAATATTTTTAAAGACTTTGTCGAATTAAGAGCTCAAGTTCAAGCGCTTGGCTTATGCAAGCAATAGTACTATATGCATTGCAAATGACAAGGCACCAAGAGCTATTTTACCAAAATTCCTCTCATATTTCTTATGAGAGTAATACTACAAATGTAGTATTGTTTTTCTCAATAGATCCCCTCCTTTCCCAATTAAAAAAATTAGGCCCCAAACATTTAGTGTTTGTTTATAATTATAAGCAGATAAAACCTATAAAGAATTGAAGTATCAGTAACGCCTAAAACCTCTCTCTCTTCAATGGTATGTGTTTCTCCATTGTTATTACTATCCATTTCTACCCTCTCCCTGATTTTAATTATTTCCCTTTGTATGTAGAGTATGAAGAATTTGTGTTAGCTTTCTTTGTCTTGTAGTCGCTGCCCCTCTTCTCATGGGACAGCTGAAACTTTCCAAGGGTTCCAAGAAGTCCCCATCATGAATGACCCCTGGGGAGATATATTGCTAGTGTTCTTGGCTTATAGTAGGAAAGCATCTCTTTTCAGAAGCAACCTTAAAATTTTGTTTAGGGTGGAATCCGAATGTAGCAAGAATGGTCTACAGATAGACTTGCAGCAATTTTGGCAGACCTTACGAATGGTTTGTTTTTTACCAAAAGTCAAAGATCAGCCAATGTGGTTGGTGATGCCTATAGAAGGTCTGTTAGTCAGTGTTTTACCAGAGCTGGTAGGAGATACATATAAGAAATTCATTGCAAGTAATTAGCTTTCATGATTGAGTGGGCTGGATGAGCAATCCAACATCTGTAGTGTTGGCTGTTGGGAGGGCAGGCTGGAACTTTTCTAAAGGAGTTGACACTACTGTCCACAGGTAGATTTTTCTCCTTTAAAGAAGTCTCAGCTTTGATCTCAAGACCTTTCTGTCTTCAATCAGGCCAACCCACATCGTCTGGGATAATCTCCCTTACTTAAAGTGAATGGTTTATGGACTTTGATCACTTACACAAAATGCCTTCACAGCCATACCGAGGTTAGTGTTTGAATAACTGCAGATACTATAGTCTAGCAAAACTGACACAGAAAACTGATTATCACAGAAGGCCAGCTATTTTCTATAATAAATAAATCTATGGTAGAGAAACCATGGGCACTGAGATGTCAGAAACAAGGAAAGCAGGAATGATGTAGGAGGAGCCTCAAAAATCGCAGATTCATCATCGAGATTGGGGCTGGGAATGATGGTAGATGTATGGACAGTAAATATGGACAGATGAGTGTTCTACCTCATGCTTGTTGAGAACTGAAAAGGCTTTGCCTACCTGCTCTGGGAAGAGAACTGTCGCTTGTCAGATAGTTCCTGTTAGTTGTAAGTGCCAAACAGCAGAGCTGATGCTAGTTCTTTTGTGTTCTTTACTGAGTTAAAATTTAGTAACCTATTCATATGCTTCTTAAGTGTCAAAAGCATTTGCCAAAATGCCTTTTCCTTTACATTGCTATCATCCTCTAACCTCCTGGTCCTGGTGGTCACTTCCTGACCTCTAGGCAAATGGCTCACTGTTTGTTCTCTGGGTCCAGGCTCTCAGTCTTGTTGGAAGATTTCAGGCCTCAACTTGCTGGCTTCTTAGTCCTTTGGTCTCTTATCTCCTGCGACTCTTCTCTCCACTCAACTGTAGCCACCTATCCCAAGATTACACCCTGGATCTTGTCATTGACTGGTTCATTAATCAAACAATCAAAATAAAACAAACAAAAACCCAACCCTGGATTGTTCCGGCTGTTAGACAGCTCCTACTCTACTCTTCAGTATCTTTGCTTTCCATTGTCTTTCTATTTCACCATCAGCCCCTGCCTGTATTTCTTCTTACCCACTTTAGATTCTCTAGTTCAATACTTCAGCCCATTCTTTCCACTGTTGACTTTCTTTCAGTCCGCTTTTTTCCCAGAGTTTCACTTTGTATACCTGCCCTGTTTCAACCCACAGCACGCTTAGGCCATCCTGCCAAATTTCTAGGTTTTACGTATCATGCTGTCTTGATTTTCTGCCTTCTTTTCTGGACAGTTCCACTTATAGGAATCTCCTTAGCTCTTCTTTTGCCTTCCCTTAGATGTTGGTTTTCTTTGGTGGTGGCGGTAAAGTGGGCCAGGGGTGGGGGTATCTTTCCTCAAGTCTGTTATTATTCTACTTCCCACACTTGATTGGGAGACTCTCATTTCCATGACCTCAAGTACCTGTGCTGCAAAGTTTGTTTATAGATGTGTTTCAGCAAGCTTTCTTGCAGTTCAGATCCAGACCTTTCTCAGTGCTTGTTGGCCAGGTGCATTTGTATATAACACAGAAAACTTAGTCTGAACATGTCTAAAATAAATTTATCAACTTACCTCCGGAATTCTTTCTCCTCTTGTGTTGTTAAATTTAATGGTGTTGCCATCTAGCCATTTTCCTAAGCTAGGAATCTGAGTGCTCCTTTACACTCCTCTCTTTTCCATATTGTCAATTTTAGCTTCTAAAAATTTCACAAACCTTTTTACTTCTTGCCGTCTGCATGACCTCTGAAGGATCTCAGGTGTACCACATTTGTGTGGCATTGTTCATATACTCGTAACTGGTTTCCTTGTAGCCCCTTGCCTGCCTCCCAGTCTGTTCCTAAAATGCAAATCTCACTGCAGAATTCCCCTGTCTAAGCTCTTATAATTTTAGCATGGTAATATAACTGATTAAGAAAACAGACCCTGAAATCAAATGGAAATGTGTTTGAATCTCACTTTTATGATATGTAATCTTGGACAAGTAACAATTTTTGGTTTGTTTCCATATGTGAAATAGGAATAATGATAGCAGTTATTTTTTTTCTCTTCCCTCCCCCTTGTTTATTTAACGTATTTTATCCCCTTTGACCCTTTGACTTTTTCTTTTACTTCTGTCCCTCTTGTGTTCCAGAAGTCACACTAGACTTCTCTCAGATCCCCAAAGGCACTGAGCTGCCCACTAGACAGTCACATGCTATTTTCTCTCCCTGGAACATTATCCAAGCCCCCAAGCCCTCTGTTGCCGTGTCTCAACACAGGTGTCATTTCCCTTGAGAAATCGTTCAGCAACCTCCTCCATTCCTAGGTAGTTTGAGAGCCCTTGCTCTGTGCTCCTATATCTTTTTCCTTGAACTTCCTAATCACCATACTTTCTGCCCTGTTCTGTAAATGCTTGTTTACTCACTGCCTCCTCCTCCCACTTGATCATCCACTGTAAATGCCATGCAGACATTGACTGCTAACCCTGATCATCTTGTTAAGCTTCCTATTCCTGCTGCCCAGAGCTTAGCACAGAGTCTTGCAGAGATTGGGCACTCATTCAATATTCGATGAATGTTTATGAGACGGTCTCCTAATTCACTTATGTTTCCAACAAAGCGATTGCACTGTTTCTTCTTTGGGAGAAAGCATACCATAACGTATAATCCCCCTATCTCTGATGGCTCCCTAGGAACCTGACTGTCTAGAGAGCTGTTTACGCAATGAAATCAAACGGTGTTTTGCTAGGAGGGAAAGCCCCAGGATAAGTCCCTTGTCTTGACCACAGAGTTCTATGTTTTCTATCTTTCCTTTCGAAATCTTGGTTTCAGCAAAGCAACATTTTTGTCTTCTGCCTATAATCCTAGCATTGTAATATGGAAATATGTTTACACTAAATCCCCAATAGATTATAAGGTTCACCCTTGGATGAGTGGGGGAACAGCAAGCACCAAACTCACTATTGGTATTACTTGGAAGGAAGTTTCTAGGTATATAACTGACAAGCATTCATGGAGAGCTGCTTTACTTTTCTGTGGAGATTTTGGGAGTTTTTTTTTTTAACAGTTCTGCACGCTGAAAGAAAGTTCACAAATTTTGAAAGGAAATGTGGCCCTTTTCATTAGCTTCTTTTACCTCATGCTGAGTCATGGATGAGAGAGAATTTGTAGGCGGCTGAGCTGTAGGAAAAGTAATACTGTCATTTACACTTGCAGCCTGTTATGCTTTCCAGAAAACTTTTTCTGTAGGTTGTGAAAGTGATTAATCTGCTGTTAAAACTGACAAAGAAGGTTCTCTGATAAGAACAAGAATTAAATGAGGGATTTTTTTTTTTCTTTATAAAGTAATCTCCTATTTCCAGTTTTAGACTAGGAAAAAAAAGGTTTTGGTGTTGTTTTTTACTTTTGGTCTTTTTGCGTCTGTGTGAATTTGGTCATGGCTTAAAACAATCACAGGACATTTTCTATTTAAATTATGCTATTTATTGGCATGGTTCATGCCTTATGTTTTATATCTAAATTATTCATTTTTACATCCTGTTCCCTCAACATTTTTTCTTTCATATTGCTATATCTGGGTCTTACTTTTTAATACTCTACATATACATCATTTTATGTCTCAAACCCAGATTTCTCCTACCAACTTCTTTTAACATAAAACTGGTAAAGATGGTCTACATTCTTTCTGTGATATAAATTTCTCCCTCTCTGAAAAATTTCATCCATGTAACATTTATACAACAGTTTAAAAAACTTGTACAAAAGTTGTTTGATACAACTGAGATGAGACATCATTGCCTTAAGAGTTTTGAAAATATGTTTTTATGTTTTATTTTACTTGAGACATGAAGCTTTTTCATTGTGTTCTGACAAATATAAATGTCATTTGAACCTTTCTCTAGGGACCCCACATTTCAGCTGGCAACCTAAAGGAACAAACAAATCAATCCCATGGCATAAGTCACTTTTTTATAATTCCATGGAGAACTAGTGACTTATTTAGAGGGTTGAAAGTCCTCACGAAGGTAGAATAACATGTTAGAAGTTTATTAAATTTGCTGCATATTTCAATGCCTGTTTTTAAAAAATATATAACAAGTTCATATTGGTTGTTAAAATACATGGGCTTGAACCTCTGTTTTGTTATGCACTTTAGGTCTTTGAAGGTTCCATTTTGTGTTAGGATATGTCAGCTTATTTTCCTCTTTTTCTTCTTCCTCTCCTTATCTTTTGAAGACTGATTCTGCACTTGAGCTGAATGGATTCCTGGGAGTAGAGAGAGCTCTCTTACAACTCTTGACAGCATGACCTCCTATGAGACAGAGAAATGGTCCCTTCTGTAACCCAGATGGACCAGTCTAGGAAACTTTGCATTCTTCTTTCATTCCTAAAGTGTGGATATGCATATGGCTTTTGTCCCTGGGCTACAAATCCAGGTCTTAAAATTCTGAAGTTGAAAATGTCCAAATGATTTACCACTGAAAACCTTCTATTACTGTATATGTATATCAGTATTTCATGAGGAAAAAAAAAATAGAGAACTTGTAAATGTACTTGTTTTATATCTGAACTGCCAAGATTATTTCTGTTCCTTCATTAAATGTGTGTGAAATATATGCAAACACACACATAAACACATATCTGTATATTTATATACATATATAAATCTACATAAAGAGCAGCATTATTAGATAACACTCTTACAGTTTCTTAATCCATCTCCAAATGCTGTCACATACTGTATCTTGTAATAAAAGATTACGGTTTTTTGGAGGGGGTCTCCTTGGGGCAGGATGAAGTGTGGAGAGCTTTTACATTCTGCTATTAAGCAGAGCAAGGTCATTGCTACGTGAGGAAATAGCTGTATGCAGACTTGTCCATGTTTTCATAACAAGGTGGAATAACTTTCAAGCTAGAAGGAGGGGGAAAAAGCCTCTTTTGTTGTTGTGTTTATTGTTGTTGTTGAGATTGTCTTAATTTGACTGTAGCATTTTTAAGTTGGGAACACTTTGACTTGACATTTTTAAATGGAAAAACTTCTTTAGTTTTTATGGAAAAGTCTTTTTCTTAACCAAATGCCAGTGACAAAATTTAGACCAGAAAGTAGTCATGAAGCAACAGTAATGAGATATGATTGTGGTTTAGTGGGAGAAATAAAGCCCTGTAGGCAACAGCACAAATGCAGTAAATGATGAATCGCTACTAAATAGGTCTCATTAGTCCACCATTGACTATGTATAATTGACATTAGGAAGATTCTGGAAAACTTGGGAAGTATATACCAGAAAGCTTGATGTTACACTAATGTAAATCTTTACAGTGTCTGTTTAAAGAACAATTGATAGTGCATGAGAGTCCACACACTGGCACCCATGTCACTAACATGTGCTTGAAGAAAAGCTGTTTATATCTCTGAAGAGAAATGTACCCACAGAACACTGGGTGACATGATATGTGATCATTGTAAGTGAATTTCTCCCTTGTGTGCGTGTGTGCTAAGTTGCTTCAGCTGCGTTCAACTCTGCAACTCTTCTGTCCATGGGATTCTCCAGGCAATAATGCTAGAATGGGCTCCCATGTTCCTCCACGAGATCTTCCAACCCAGGGATCAAACCCACATCTCTTAGGTCTCCTGCATTGGCTGGTGGGTTCTTTACTACTAGCGCCACCTGGGAACTCTGCGAGTATCTCCCTCAGTTCTAGATATTTTCCACAAAATATAATAAACCTTAACTGTTGCTTTAAAGAAGGTTGACTCTACTGAGGACTGAAGCACAAGAGGGCATTGATAGTGATTATTTTCATGTTGTTACTCTACATGGTCTGCAAAGACTGAGTGCCAGATGCTAAATTCTATCAACATAATGTATCTTTAATTAAATATTATATTTGCAATGCAATTAATAATGTAACCTGTTTCCATAACTTTATTAAGAAATTACCATAATTTTTATATAATAAAGTAATAAAAAGGCAGTGTGTTTTGAAACAGCCTTTCCTGAAGTGGTTATGTGCTTTGTATCTGTTGAATTTTGAATTAAATGAAGAGATTGATGGCCAGTATTATCTCCTGCAATGTACTCAGGACTTTACATTAATAAGGGGTCTTCTGTGATCTTTCTTCTTTTAGAGTAAGAGGTTTCTTGCTTTTCAGTGGGCTCACTATTCAAAATATTTAAAGAATAATTCATTTTATTGGCTTTATGCTCCCTCCCTCCCTGTAGCTCTTTCTAAAAACTCTAAGCAATACCAAACAATGTTAATTTCAAGTAGTTTACTGTACATTGCACTGTGATGATTCCTAATAAATGGAAAGTCATGTTTCTGGTTCTGTGGCCATCATTGATGTTGTTTTAATTTTCACAATGTGTTAACATGATAATTAAATTCCCCCAGTGTCCTGTGAGGAAGGATTTTTAAATGGCACCACATGTAGAGGAAAATCTTTGGTATTTAAAAATATTAGCTTTTAAACTGATATTGTATGTAGATACAGAATAGTGTATCTAGCTGTGAAAATAGGATTTTAATAAAAAAAATATTTTAATAAAAAAAATACTTTGTAAGCTGCTTTTTTTAAGACTGTTTGAAAATGTCACCCTCAGCTAAACAGAAGTGATTTGCATCAGAGATGCGAGTGCGCGTGTGTTTGTGTGTGTGTGTGTCTGTCCTTACTCTTAATGAAACAGCAGTCTCTCTCTTCAAAAAGTAATTGTTCTCCTTGCAATGTATTTTTCTCTCAGTACTGAGAGTCCCTCTCCTGCCCTTCTTTTGCCCTAATGCTTGTCCTTTAATTCTATCAAGTTAGTTGTCAACTAAAATTAAAGACAGCTGTTACCCTTCACAATCTGTCCTGATCTAATTTTGCAGACTTGTTTTAGGTACTTGCTTTTAGCGTTGAAAGAGCTAACAGAACAACTTTGGAATCCCAAAGTGTAGATTCAGATACCAAATATTATATTATTCTGTGACCTTGGGCAAATAAGCTCACTAGACCTCAGTTTCCTCATCGGTAAAATGGGAATAACAGGCCCTTTCTCTGTTGTATGTAAAGCACTTAGATAAAGACAGACATGAAGGATGATCTCAGCTATTAAATATTAAGGTCCTGCCAAACAACGTTATTGTTCCTTCCTGTCCTTTCGTCTGTGTCTCTGCTCACATTTTTTGCTTGAAACAGAATCTGCTCTCCTCTTGCAAGGCAGGCACATACAAGCATACAACATGAAGCCATCCTTGTGTGCTAATTTTGTAAACCCCTGAGAACAGCTCCGAGATCCCCTGTCTGTCTGCCGGTTTGGGGCTAATCCATATGAAACCTTCTATTGTGTGTCTTAGTATGCTGAACTCTTACAGGTATATGGTAGTGTAATTTTGTCTCTCTTGCTGGTATGTGAACTCCTGGAATCCAGGGAAACCTTCTGATGAATTTCTCCCTGGTCTAAAGAGTCTATTTCCTTTGTGCCCTGTGATCATGATTGATCTATGAGTGCTTTTCTTTATATCTTACTTGAAGTATTTCTGAGCGTACATTATGTATTCTGCGTTTTTGCATTAAGTCTATCACTTCTGGGCATTGGCAAAAGCCAGAAAATTAGGAGGAACAAAAATAAATATATTTAGCTCATTTAAGCAATATGTGAGTTCCTCTTGTGTTTCCTTCCTTCATTTAGCTCTTAATAGTTTTGCAAAAGAATGACAGATACTTTGTTAAAGGAAAATGAAAGCAGATCTGTTACTTCTATGATATGAATGACATTCTTTATCAATGGATAATTAGAATATTTAAGTGTATATCGTTAATGCACGTGTATACTCTTTTTATAAAAACTGTAAGAAACTCGCTGGGCCTGTATATTTTTGTGTGCTGTTCATGTGGGTTATAAACCAACAGTTGCATTCTGGAAATTATAATGCTATTATGTCTTTAAAAATAGTATACTCTGAAATAATATTTTAACACTCTATATTCCATGATAAAACTCTGCTGTGTTATTTCTTTACCGCTAGAAACTTGTGAAGCTTAAAATAGTTTAATCTTTATACATTTAAATTATTTGATTATATTTTAAAACAAATCATAAAACATAATTTTGCAAATTCTATTGGGAAATATTTTATTATTGGACTTTTTAAAGACCATAGACTTTTTTAAAACACTTTTAAATGTACAGCCACTTTATTTGTTTTTAAAAAAAATTTTGGCTGGACCTTGCAGCATTGTGGGACCTTAGTTCCCTGACTAAGGATCAACCCATACCCCCTGCATTGGAAGGCAGAGTTTTAACCTCTGGACCATCTGGGAAGTCCCAAAGACTATAGACTTCATTAAAAATAACAAATTCTGAATTAAAAACATGAAATACATAGCTTGTATAGCTTGTTTGAGAATACAAAGTTTTACTATCTGCAGCAGTTTTTGCTCTATTTTCCTTTTGTTTTCTATCGCCCTTGATTTTTTGTTTGTTTTTGCAACAGTGTTTCCTTATTTGCTTCTTGTTTCTGTTGTATTGCACCTCACTCTTGAATGTAGACAACCTCTATGTCCCCTCAGTGCTGAATGATAATTCATTTGTTCTAGGGTGGTAATATCATAGATTCAAGTAAGTGATCAAAGCAGACCAAAAAGTATGGTTGGTTTCATAATGACATTTTAGGTTAGGTTTTCTCTTTAGATACTTCTCGTTTACATAGAGCATACCTAAGAGTAATTTACATATCTTCCATATTTCTTAAAGCAAATAGTTTTCCCGTGTTTTTAAATAGACAGGTTATTACATAAGAGGTAATTCACTTTACCCTGTGTACTTGTGCATGCTAAGTCACTTCAGTTGTGTCCAGCTCTTTGTGACCCTGTGGACCCCATAGCCTGCCAGGCTCCTCCTTCCATGGGATTCTCCAAGTAAGAATACTGGAGTGAGTTGCCATGCCTTCCTCCAAGGGGTCTTCCTGACCCAGGGATCGAACCCAGGTCTCTAATGTCTCCTACATTGGCAGGCAGGTTCTTTGCCACCAGTGCCGCCAAACCACAGGAGATAAATGGTTAATTGACACCTAGTCTCTGATTGGGAAATACTTAGGGAATGATGAGGACTGTGGCATCTGTAAGCCATGCTGCATGTAGCAATGAAGACTCAGTGTTGCCAGCTTCCTGGGACCAAGTTCTACATAAATGGCCTGTGACTCCTAAGACTTTATCTGTGCAATTTGACACCACTGGAGAAGGATGGGTTCAGTGCTTTAGTTAAAAAAAACAAAGTGGTCATGCTTTTCTAATGCCAAGTCCCAATTTTGGTTGAACTATTTAGACAAAGTCTAAGAAATTATGAAATAAATCCAGTTAAGGGGATGACAGAGGGAAAAGGTTGGATGACATCACTGTCTCAATGGACATGAGTTTGAGTAAACTCTGGGAGCTGGTGATGAACAGGGAGTCCTGGAGTGCTACAGTCCACAGGGACACAGAGAGCTGGACACAACTGAGCAACTGAACTCAGCTGAACTGAATTTGTTTTTTCCTCCTCCCCCGTGAGGGTTTATAACATATAGGAATCTTTACAAACAGATACCATTCCAAATCAGAGGCAAGATTGTATCTTTGGATTTTGGCTGCAGTCAGATTATTTAGGGTCTTCCCAGGTGGCTCTCTAGTTAAAAAAAAAAAAAAAAAAANCCTGTAGGATAGGCTGTTTTTAGCACATAAGCAAAGCACTAGGTTTATACTGTTCTGTAACCTAAACCGGGTATTCTTCTTGCCAACCCAGCCCAGAGATAGGGAGATTTGCTTCAGGAAAAGGAAACAAACAGCAACTAACATTCATGTGATTACTAACAAAACTAAAAGAAAAGTCTCTTCACAATGATGCGCATAAGATATGCACAAGGAAAAGTGAAGTTCAATGTCATTTAAGCTAAATTCAAACCTCAGAGATAAAACCATTTGAGCAGTAATTTAGGACTGAATTAACTTGTTTTTTCCCTCCCTATCTTTGAAGCTTTCGTTATTTAAGTGTTTCTGCAAGAAGCAAGGTCCTCTTCTATTCAGAAGCTGATGGTGTGTAGTAACCTCTGCACAGCTCGGTTTATCCCAGGCTGATAATCAACAAACAGCTAAATACATACCACATCTGACATACAACCTTTTCCCCTAAGATTGTNGCAAGAAGCAAGGTCCTCTTCTATTCAGAAGCTGATGGTGTGTAGTAACCTCTGCACAGCTCGGTTTATCCCAGGCTGATAATCAACAAACAGCTAAATACATACCACATCTGACATACAACCTTTTCCCCTAAGATTGTCCCCAAATACTCCATGATAATCAAGTGTTCGTATCACTGAATTCTCGTGCTACAAAGCCTTCCAGTAGCAAAAACTGAATTCTCCAGAGGCAGTATACCAGTCGAGGGAAAAAAATAAATAAATAAAAGAAGAACCGTGGCAGATATTCATATCAGATAAAAGCTTTGCAAAGATCCTTCAGATAACAAGTTTAGCAGTTAGACTGAGAAAAATTTCATTTTTTTTTCTTAA
>SJYV01041217.1:2215-83398 GCA_006410875.1 Neotragus pygmaeus | reverse complement strand
TCCAGCCCAGCGTCTCTCATGATATACTCTGCATAGAAGTTAAATAAGCAGGGTGACAATACACAGCCTTGATGTACTCCTTTTCCTATTTGGAACCAGTTTGTTGTTCCATGTCCAGTTCTAACTGTTGCTTCCTGGCCTGCATATAAGTTTCTCAGAGTCAGGTCAGGTGGTCTGGTATTCCCATCTCTTGAAGAATTTTCCACAGTTTATTGTGATCCACAAGTCAAAGGCTTTGGCATAGTCAATAAAGCAGAAATAGATGTTTTTCTGGAACTCTCTTGCTTTTTCAATGATCCGGCAGATGTTGGCAATTTGATCTCTGGTTCCTCTGCCTTTTCTAAACCCAGCTTGAACATCTGGAAGTTCACGGTTCACATATTGCTGAAGCCTGTCTTGGAGAATTTTGAGCATTACTTTACTAGCGTGTGAGATGAATGCAATTGTGCGGTAGTTTAAGCATTCTTTGACATTGCCTTTCTTTGGGATTGGAATGAAAACTGAACTTTTCCAGTCCTGTGGCCACTGGTGAGTTTTCCAAATTTGCTGGCATATTGTGTGCAGCACTTTCACAGCATTGTCTTTCAGGATTTGAAATAGCTCAACTGGAATTCCATCATCTCCACTACCTTTGTTCATAGTGATGCTTTCCAAGGCCCACTTGACTTCACATTCCAGAATATCTGGCTCTAGGTGAGTGATCACACCATCATGATTATCTGGGTCATGAAGATCTTTCTTGTACAGTTCTTCTGAATAGTTTTTAAAAATTAGACTTAATTACACAACTCTCTATCATGCTTAAATACTTTTTGGATAAATAATTACAGATTTGGCTTCACAAAGCTCTTGGGGAAAGTAAAATAGTGTGGCTGCTGCTGCTGCTAAGTCACTTCAGTCGTGTCCAACTCTGTGCGACCCCATAGAAGGCAATCCACCAGGCTCCCCTATCCCTGGGATTCTCCAGGCAAGAACACTGGAGTGGATTGCCATTTCCTTCTCCAAAAATAGTGTGGAGGGGTGGTCATTTAGCCAACTTCTGCTATTCTTTTTCTATTTCATTGAATATCTCTTTGTAGATTTTGTCAATAATGCTTTCTTAAAATGATTTCATTCACTGAATAAATACATATGGAGTGTGTTTGCTGGACTCTAAGCATATCCCTTATGGCAGAAAGCAATGTAGAATGATACAGCATCTTGATGAAAGTGAAAGAGGAGATTGAAAAAGTTGGCTTAAAGCTCAGCATTCAGAAAACTAAATCATGGCATCTGGTCTCATCACTTCATGGCAAATAGATGGGGAAATAGTGGAAACAGTAAGAGACTTTATTTCTGGGGGCTACAAAATCACTGCAGATGGTGACTGTAGCCATGAAATTAAAAGACGCTTGTTCCTTGGAAGAAAAGTTATGACCAACCTAGCCAGCATATTAAAAAGCAGAGACATTGCTTTGCCACCAAAGGCCCATCTAGTCAAAACTATGGATTTTCCAGTCATGTATGGATGTGAGAGTTGGACTATAAAGAAAGCTGAGCACTGAAGAATTGATGCTTTTGAACTATGGTGTTGGAGAAGACTCTAAAGAGTCCCTTGGACTGCAAGAAGATCCAACCAGTCATCCTTAGGGAAATTGGTCTTAATATTCATTGGAAGGACTAACATTGAAGCTGAAACTCCGACACTTTGGCCACCTGATGTGAAGAGCTGACTCGAAAAGACCCTGATGCTGGGAAAGATTGAAGGTGGGAGGAGAAGGGGACGACAGAGGATGAGATGGTTGGATGTCATCACTGACTCAATGGGCATGAGTTTGAGTAAAGTCTGGGAGTTGGTGATGGACAGGGAGGCCTGGTGTGCTGCAGTCCATGAGGTCACAAAGAGTCAGAGATGGCTTCACAACCGAACTGAACTGAAGTGAACTGAAACATATCAAGTTGAACAAGAAAAAGTCCTTGCCTGTGTGAAGCATAGAGGAGAAGAGAATATTGAAGACATTAATTGAAGGACTTCTCTGGTGTCCAGTGGTTAAGACTCTGTGCTCCCATTGCAGGGTACACACCCCAAAATTAATTAATTAATTAAAAAATTTAAAAATAGAATGACAAAACAGTGGACAAGTGCTATCATTAAGCAAAGTACGGTGTTTTAAAAGGACACCACTGTGGACACTTATCAAGACATGGATACTCAGGTCTGGCTTTCTAGAGTGTCATTTATTTAAATCCTCAAAGATGAATACTGGTTAGGAATTGGGAAGTGGGGCATATTGGAAAGCATTCAAGTCGGGTTACTGCAGAATGGCTGGAGCATCAAGTTTTCAGGGAGGGGATGGAGAGAATAGATTAAGAAGCAAAGTGATGTCTCTATTGGAAAATTAAAAAAAAAAGAACTTCATCCTAAGAGCAATGAGACCCTTTGGGAGATTTAGTAAAAGAAGGCAATCAATTTAGATTTTAGGAATATTCTGGTTGCAGCATAGAAAACTATATTAATGATCAGTAAGACATCATTTAAAAATACCTATATCCTTTGAAATACTTATAACCTTAAAATTTAGACCATTATTTTGAATACCTAGTCCCTTGCTTACCAGCTGTGTAACATTCCATCAGAACAATGCACCATGATTTTCTCCACCATCTCCTAATAATTTATTTTTAAATATACAATCAGTGTAAGTTACACTCATTTTGATAGCTCTTCATTGCCACCTTACCCACAAGTAAAATTGTTTCAACTTCGAGTTTTACCAGTCATATAACTGTGCACCCTCACTAGCATATTCTCACAGAGATTGTGTTTTATTATTTCTTTACCTGTTAGTTCAACACCAAGTACTTTACGGTAAACTCCTGGCCTGACTGGAGAAAAGCACATAGGCCCTTGAGGCAATGACTCGGTGTTATGAGGTCGCTTTTAAGTAGACTCTCTTCTTGCCACATCCCTAGATTACAGAACGCACTCAGATTGAATTAACCCTCACCACATGGCATTTATAAATGCCATTTTTTCCAGTGCTAATCACATGCATCCTAGGGACTAAGTGTTCTGTATTCTATGGGTATTTATATGAATTGAAGCCTCAGAGACTCTCTAATATTAATGACATACCATCTCATTTGATGGTTACTGGGGGGAAAAACTCCCTAAAATACTGGATTTCTAGGTGCTCATATGATGATATGCTAGTTTTATGAATGAATGAGTGCAGGGCCTCCCCTGGGTCATTGCTTTTCTCTGTTGAATAATTAGGGGTTAAGAAAAGAAGACTTCAGGCAGAATCTTGGTGCTCCCAATTGCCTTAATTTTATTTCTGGAAAAACAAGTTGACATACTGGCATCCTTGTCTTCAACATCCAGGGAGCAGTTTGTCTTCAAAGTATCTTATACCCATTCAGAATTCTGTGAGAATTAATTAAGTGGAGAAGTCTCGAAGACAAAATCTGATCTGGAGTACAATACCATAGCGTACTGTTTTTGCGATTTCAGCCTCCTGAAGGTATTAAGAATAGCCCCTCTCTAGCTGTCAATACACTTTCTCAAAGCCAAAGCACTAAACTGTGAAATGAGCAAGGGCTGATACAGTGATGGAAGTAAGACATCTTTATGTCTCTCTGACAAGAACTCTTTGGAGGACTTGTCAGGCAGTGTGTGTGTGTGTGTGTGTGTGTGTGTGTGTGTGTGTGTGTGGTTTAAGAGTCCATCAATGAATGAAAATTATGTTAGTAATATCCCTGTATTGGTAGCATTTTTTTGAACTCTCTGAACCTGATTAAAATCCTGTGATTTTAATTTCAAAAGTAATCTTTGAGATCATTTTAACCATTCACCAGTTTTCAGTTACCACACATGAGGTAATTTTTTTCTTTAATATAGAAAATACAGAAAGATGAAAATAAAAGCTTCTGTTAATTGCATCAGCTGATGCCATTTTAACCATTTAAAAGTATTTTAAAATCATTTAAAATTTTTATCTATGTCCCTTCCTTTTTTACTCTGAACACACACACAGAAGTTGGGATACTACAATATTTTTGGTGTGTATTAAATTTTAAAATAATTTATTTCATACGTATTATTCAAAAATCTATATTTTTATGTGTATGTATATGTGAATATGTACACACATCAGAGGAAGATCTATATCTTTTACAATATATGATTGTGTTAGAAAAGTATATATTCTAAAATCATCCCCTTAAAATAACCGCTATTATCGTTTTGGATATAGATCCTTCTAGCTATGTGTGTATGTCTGTGTGTGTGTGTGTGTGTGTGTGTGTGTGTGTGTATGAGAGGTATAGATAGATATATATATATTGACAAAACAGTGTTCCCTAATGTGTTTTTAAAATGTATAACTTTCTTTTTCTTTTTTTTTCTTTTTATCTTTCCTTTTCTCTGCCCCTTTCCCATCATTTTTTTGTTTTGTTTTCCTGCTCTAGTAATAAACTCATAACAAAATTCACTACCTTAATCATGGTAAAGATTCATTTAGGTGGCATTAAATATATTCACATAGTTGTGCAATCATAATCCATCTTTAGAACTTTTGTACTTTCCCAGACTGAAAACACATCAGTTAAATAATTACTCAACACGTCTCCCCTCCCCTGACCTCCTTGTTAATGACATTTTGCTTTGTCTTCATGAATGTCATGACTTTAGGTATCGTATATCATTGGATTCCTACTGTATATATTCCCTTTAACTGGCTTATTTCATCTTAGCCTAATGTTTTCATGATTCATTCCTATTTTAGCATGTTACAGAATTTCTTTCTTGTTTTAAGCTGAATATTACAACATTTATGTTTATGCTGCATTTTGTTTATTCGTTCATCTGTCAGTGGACACTGTGGTTGCTCTCACATTTTTAGATATTATGAATAATTCTGCTGTGTACATGAGTATACAGATACTTGATAAGAGTCCTTCCCTGTTGTGAGTTCTTTGGGGTAGATATCCAGAAGTGGAGTTGCTTGATATGTTTTGAAACATTTTAATAATACAATGTTTTATTATAGGAACGTTCCATCATTTATTTAACCAGTCCCCAAGTACTGATTATTTAAGTTGCAGATAATATGTTATTTTTATAAATTACATTGCCATGAACATATCTTGAAACTGAAGGTTTAACCATCTATGATATTTCTTTTGGTTAAATTCTTAAAAATGAAAAGTTGGCTTTTGTTAGGACTTCTGATACATATCACTGAATTAGCTCTCAAATTGCCCACAAGAAGTTTACAGAAACAAATATTACCATAGTCCCTAAGTCTGAATTATATGAACATTGCCCTTTGAAGACAGTTGGGATAACGCCCTCCCATCACACATAGCTCCCAACTCCAGGTATAATTCCTTATTCTGCTTTAACCTAAATAGGTGGTTCTCAACTCTGGTTGCGACAGAAAATCATTTATTCCTCCCCTTTTTAATTTCCAGATTTCACTCCCCAGGGACTAGGGCTAAGATAATCTGTATCTAAAAAGCTCTAAGTGAAAGATACTTTGTGTTTATAGAGCAGTTCAGTGATTCTGTTGTGCAGTCAGACTTGAAAAGTACTTCTGGACATATAGAAGCATATTCCTACGTTGTACTCTTAGTCTGTTGGATTGTTTTCTATCTCATGGGGTCATCTATCAAATGAAAAGTGTATGACTGGAATGAGCAAGGAATGCAACCATGGATATTAAAGCCTAAATAATGGAAGACGATCAGTGAGGGGACTCAAGATGCAGAATTAAGTCATTTTCTATATTAAGGGCTTGGAGAAAATAGTAAGTAATTTTTCTTGAGCAAAAAAACAAGTAGCAAAAAAAAAAAAAAAGAGGGGTGATGCATGGCATTATAACTGAAATAGGTAAGCTGGGGTTTCTTTCTTTTTTTTTTTTTCCTTTCTTGCACTATGTAAACTCAGACACCAGGTCTGTCCTTTGATTTATCCCGTCATGGTTTATTAAGTACCTACTTGGTGTGAAATTTTAGTGATAAGATCAAGCTCTTTTTGGCCAGTAAAACTCATTGCAAATATTCAGAATTTACTCTTGGAATCACTGGGTTTTGAATGTCCTTATGACTTCTTTTGTATAAGGATAGTATTAGAAGGAAAAGAGACATGAGCATATTCCCCTCAAGTCTGTGTCTTGAGCAGTGAAACTCCTTTTTTGGGGATTGTTGTAGGATGACTTTTATTTGAAGAATAAGATAGACTACTCATTTAGAAAGGGGGATAAAATGACAGTATTCCTAGATCTTGTTTGTTATTCAGCTAGAGTCAATCTGGGGAAGTAATGTGAATTTTCCAGTGTCACTCAGCTCTAAATAGTGGCAAAACTGGGATTTTTTTTGATCCTGAATTTTACTGCAGGACCCTTCAATTTAACTGATCATCCTCTAGGGCATTTCTATCTGCCAATATCCTTAACTGAGAATGGAAGTTGGAAAATGCACCTCCTGCAGTACAATTGGCTTGTAAAAATCCTTTATTTGGCTTCATCATGTCCCCCCCCCCCCAAAAAAAAAACATGAGCATAGCTTTAAAGTCAGAAGAGGAACTTCTGATCCATTTTCCACACAGCAGCAATCAACTGACACAGTGCAGCAGCTGCCTTACACATGGACTCTTATTGTATACAGTTCATATCCCTCTGTTGTTTCCCAGATAACAATGCTAAATATCACTTGCTGTCTGTTGTACCATTTACTCCATTAGTTTTCTTCTACACAGAAATATTTTTCTGAACCCACATAGACTGAGAAGGCCTCTGTGTTTGTCTACATGAATTTCTCATATGTGGTTTATTCTACTTTTTCTTTACCCAAGAATTATAATAGTATTTAGTTGATCAGTTGTGTCCAACCCTTTGCAACCCTTTGAACTGTAGGCCGCCAGCCTTCTCCATAGGATTTTCCAGGCAAGAATATTAGAGTTGGTTGCTGTTTCCTTCTGCGGGGGATCTTCCTAACCCAGGGATCGAATCCACATCACCTATGTCTTCTGCATGACAGGTGGATTCTTTACCCCATAAGCCATTGGGGAAGAGAGGTAGAATCATTTTTAAAACTTCAAACTACACAACAGAACTAGGCTGCCTGGGTTGACTCCTATGTCTGCCATTTGCTAGCTGTGTAACCTTGCATAAATACATGTTAAAGATGAGTATACTTCAATATCTTCATCTGGAAACTAAAGATAAGTAATAGATTCTGTCTCAAGGGTACCTGCAAGGAGTAAGTATTAACTGCATTGGATACAAAATGTTTACACAAAGTAAATGCTTTATAAGTGTTTACTATTATTATATCTTTTTAAAAATACCAGTTGGTATTTTAGGTTGTTTTTCCTGCCACAAAGATATATGGATGAAATACATAGCTCCAAGTGACAAATGGCCACTAGGTTTTGTTCAAATAACTTTACACAACTGTCATGAAAAGAAAAGTGAAGCTGAAATATTTGTAACCCTATCTTCTAACAAATCAACCATCACTCTTTCCATAGTTTGTCTAGTCCTTGCCCATATGGAAATACCATTCTGTGAAGCCTCAGTTGTATTGTACATATGATTGATTTCACATTCTGTATTTTTCATTTAACATTTACATTTTCATTTAACATCTTAAGCATATTTTCATGTGTTTATAATACCTAGAACCAAATTTAAGGAAGGGGATTTGAGTTTTATGTTGCTGCATATATGTCAGACTTTAGCTTTTATATATTTTCCCTTTCTGTTACCTTAGAAAGTTCTTGTTCCAAATAGAAGTCATTTTTGCTCACTACAAACATTTTTGTAAAAAATTTGAATGAAGAGTTATTTAGTGCAGCAACTTTGATTCCCTTTGTCTTCTTGTGGCTTTAGCAACTAGCTCAGTGCCTAACACATAGCAGAATTTCAGTAAATTTTTGTTGAATAGATACTTTGGATTATTTAACTTTTATGGGATTGGGGTATTACAGTTATTTGACAGTTAATTCAAAATATGTTTCCTTTCAATATGTGTTAAAGATTATTTTTAAATGTTTTAGTTTCTTTCTTTTCATGGTACAATTATTTAAAATTTGCCACTTAACTATTTCTGTAGGGGATTTGAGTGAATATCAAGTAAAACTTACATATATAATCTGACCATTAAAATAAAAATAAGCACTTCAGATACTTCTTTGAAAGACAGTAGTAATTAATAAATTCTGATAGTAAAGTCCTTAAATTATTTAGAGGGAGGAAGAGACTAATGAGGTTACTGTAATTAAGCATGCATTAAACATATGAGACTTCCTTGATTGTCAAGTAGTAAAAGAAATGAGATACCTTATATTTTGCTCTTTATTTCTTTTTTTTGGTAATCTGACAAGAGAAATGAATTTTTCTTGGGAGACCATTACTCATTTATTCAAATATTTGTTAAATGCCTATTATGTGCTATGATATGAAAAAGACAATGAAAAGCAGCAGTAAAAAGGGACTGTCTCTATGAAAAGAGAGACACAAGCATGATACGTGTAGAAGAGAGATACAGTGCTCACTGTGCCAGAGGATTTGGGCAATGGTTCACTGAGGGAACTGCCACTCAGGCTGAGACTTCAAGGGTTCTTAGAAATTAGCTCAATATAGAATCCAGAGAGAGGTGGGGAAGCACAGAGGTACAATCCATGAGATGGCAAAGAGTCTGGCATGTCAACTATGAAAGGAAGTCAGTGTCAGAGAGTGACATGACATTGACCTCTCAAGGAGAGGCAGAGAGATAGACTGGGTCCAAATCACTCCACTAAAGCACTGAAGACTTTTCAGCAGGAAAGTAATGTGATTAGATCTGCATTTGGGAGAAATCACTCTTCCTGTACCCTCTTACGGGCTTCTCTTGTAGCTCAATTGGTAAAGAATCTGCCTGCAATTCAGGAGACCCGGGTTCGATTCCTGGGTTGGGAAGATCCCCTGGAGAAGGAAATGGCAATCCATTCCAGTGTTCTTGCCCGGAGAATCCTACGGACAGAGGAGCCTGGCAGGCTATAGTCCATGGGGTTGCAATCAGTCAGACACGACTTAGCAACTAAACCACCAAACCACCATACCCTCTTACAGGTGACGCTAGTGGTTAAGAATCTGCCTGCCAATGAAGGAAATGCCAGAAATGAGAGTCTGATCCCTGAGTCAGGAAGATCTTCTGGAGTAGGAAATGGCAATCCATTCCAGTATTCTTGCCTGGAAAATTCCAGCACATTCCAGCACTATGGTGGGCCATAGTCCATGGAGTCACACGAACATAACTGAGCATGCACATCCCATTCTTACTTAACTCTTCCTACAGAACGAAGGATTCATTAAAGGGGAACAAGCATAGACTCTGGGAGACCAGAGTGAGTGCTGTTGGATAAGTCCTTGTGAGAGGTGGTGTAGTGTCTAGGAGTTGGCTTACAGTAGAGGAAATGGTGAAATGTAGATGTTGCCTATTTAGGGAATAGGATCACCAGGATTTGATGCTTGAATGGGATGTGAGGGAGAGGGTCAAGAATGACTCCTAGTGTTTTCATTTGAAAAACACCAGAATGGACAAGAAAACCAAATGAAAGGCATGAAAACCAGATTCAAGGAAGATGCTGAAACAGTTTTTAACATCTTGAGGCTGAAGAGTATCTGAGACATCCAAGTAAACACATGAAATAGACAGCTGAATATTTGGACCTGGTATTTCAAGTATAGATGGGTTCTGCAGATAGAAATTCAGGAGAGTGTTCATACAGAGAAGGTATTTCAAGTTGTGGGCATAATTCTGGAGAGATTTAATAGACAGGAGAGGAGGTCCTGTGTCAGATAAAAAGGATCATTATTCAGGGGCCATTGGGCAACATGTTGACTCAAGTTGTCAGTAGCACTTTTATAGAAATATTGGAAAAGTACTTCTGGCAGAAAGCTATAAAGAGGCTGGGTCTTTGCTATCACTGTTGAATAGACATGGTGGTTCTTGACTCCTCTTCTATTACAGAAGACAAATTTATATCTATAACCATGATAATTTGATTTTCCCTGGTGGCTCAGATGGTAAAGAATCTGCCTAAATGTCAGAAACCCGGGTTCAATCCCTGGGTCAGGAAGATCCCCTGGAGAAGAGAATGGCAAGCCACTCCAGTATTCTTACCTAAAGAATCCCATGTACAGAGAAGCCTGGCAGGCTATAGTCTATGGGGTCACAAAAAGTCAGACACTACTGAGCGACTAACACTTTCAGTTTCAGCTTGCAGTTTGACTTCTTCCCAACTTATAAAAAAAAAGCAAGTCAGTTATTAAAACACCGTAAGGTAATTGCTTTAATGGAGGTGTCAGACTTTATGTTTTGGGGCTCCAAAACACTGCAGATGGAGACTGTAGCCATGAAATTAGAAAACGCTTACTCCTTGGAAGAAAAGTTATGAGCAACCTATATTCAAAAGCAGAGACATTACTTTGCCAACAAAGGTCCTTCTAGTCAAGGCTATGTATGGATGTGAGACTTGGACTGTGAAGAAAGCTGAGCACCAAAGAATTGATGCTTTTGAACTGTGGTGTTGGAGAAGACTCTTGAGAGTCCCTTGGACTACAGGGAGATCCAACCAGTGCATTCTGAAGGAGATCAGTCCTGGGTGTTCTTTGGAAGGAATAATGCTAAAGCTGAAGCTCCAGGATTTTGGAGTTTCAGTGTGTCTGCCCTCTGATGTGGATGCCCTCTCGCAACACCTACCATCTTATTTGGGTTTCTCCACCTCATGCGAAGAGCTGACTTATTGGAAAAGACTTTGATGCTGGGAGGGATTGGGGACAGGAGGAGAAGGGGTAATAGAGGATGAGATGGCTGGATGGCGTCACTGACTTGATGAACATGAGTTTGAGTGAACTCTGGGAGTTGGTGATGGTCAGGGAGGCCTGGCATGATGCAGTTCATGGGGTTGCAAAGAGTTGGACACAACTGAGCAACTGAACTGAACTGAAATGAGCTATGTAGAAGACATGGTCGTAGATTAGATTAGAAGCGTGTGTGTACATGTACACATGCGGGGGTGTGTTTAGGGAATGGGTGGGTCATGGGTCAGAGGGGTAGAGGAATGTTAGTTGTTATTCCACTTTGGGCATAAAGGAAGTTGAGGGCTTGCTCCCAAAGGTGGTCATGAGATGTGCACTTATAGCCCCTTGCCTATTCTTGTCTCTTGGCCACAGCCAGTTCTTTCTGGTAGTGGAGACATCCATTCAACAGTTATTGATTATTTAGCAGTCCTTCCTCCAGACTACAAACTCCTGGGGGGCATGTAGACATGCCCTCTTCATCCTGGGATACTACTCTCTTTCCATTAACCTTGCCAAGCTTTCCATGTTGAAGAAGCCTAGAAAATGATTGATGGACAAATAACCATATTAGAAGACTGCGACAGAGCTTCGAGCCTCAGGGAAAAGATGTGTGTGTGTGTGTGTGTGTGTGTGTGTGTGTGTGTGTGATCTTTAAACTGTGCATGATTTTCAAAATTAAAATGTTAAATCATAATAAAACTTCAAGAATTCCTGCAAAAAAAATAAAAAGAAATGCCAAAAATAAATATTTGGAAGTGTCTAATCCAGTAAGTAGAAAAGATTCGCTATGTATTTAATTGAATATGTGGGCCAGGAAAGTGTTGCCATAGCTCTCTTTTACCATGAAGAACAGAAATAAATATGCTTTAAAATGATTCCTGTTCTTTACCCCCTTCCACCTCCAATGAGGTAAAGAGTTTTAAATTGCAAATGATAAAAAAAAATTATAGCTAAATGTGCTATTTTCACACACGTAACTATGAGATAGAAAACACTGAGAAACATGCCGGCACATACACAGCAGAATTTATAATATAGTTTTGAGAATCCTTCTCATCTAGTGAGCTGTTTCCTAGAAGAAGGCAATGGCTCCTGAAATTGTGCCCTGATGCCTTCCTTCACAGTCTTTAGGAAGTGTGTGTGTGTACACATGTGTGCATGTTCACCAAGAAAGAAGACGAGAAATTGGTTGAAAGAAGTTACTTCTAAGGATTAGGATTAATTCTTTGTTGTTTACTTTATAAATATGACTGGTTTTCTTCTTCAAAGTATGTGACTGTCAAGTGTCTGTTTTGGGGGCAGACTCCTTTCCAGCTGCGGTGTAGAGTATGCCTGCCATTAACCCAGTTGCTCCGTCACTGTCTCCATTTATAGTTGGATTTGTAAAGTGTTTAAAATAGGAACTCTGGGTTTCTGCTGATCTTGAGTCATCAAAGAAAAGAAAAGCTTTATTCGTTCTTGTATTCAATTCCATTCATGCAGACATTTTTTTAAGATTGACATGGTTGACTAAAAAAATCTAACCTTATATGTTTTAAGGTTCAAACTGAATCTTCTGTACTCTCTTCTTCAGAATATCAGTATCCTACTGAGTATTTTGGAGTTTTTTCATGAAAGAAAGTGAAAGTGAAGTTGCTCAGTCGTGTCCAACTCTTTGCAACCCCGTGGGCTGTAGCCCACCAGGATCCTCTCTCCGTGGGATTCTCCAGGCAAGAATACTGGAGTGGGTTGCCATTTCCTTCTCCAGGGGATCTTCCCAACNGTGTCCAACTCTTTGCAACCCCGTGGGCTGTAGCCCACCAGGATCCTCTCTCCGTGGGATTCTCCAGGCAAGAATACTGGAGTGGGTTGCCATTTCCTTCTCCAGGGGATCTTCCCAACCCAGGGATCGAACCCGGGTCTCCCGCACTTGGGGGAGACACTTTAACCTCTGAGCCACCAGGGAAGCCTGTTTTTTCATGATATATATTTTAACAAATTGCTTAATGTGGAAATAACATCTTCTGTTGGATACTATTGGGACCACCTTCCTAGAGAGGGAAATGCTACTCCACCAAGACAAGAATTTTCATGTTACTTAAATTACAAAGAGAAATGGCAAGTTGGCCCTATGAGAAGCTATCAAAAAAAGGGGGGAAAAAGATAACTCTATTCAACAGTTTCTTATAACTTAACAGAAAACTAAATCTAAGATTACAAAATCTCTGGGAAACTACAACTGAGACAAGATAGCTGTCACAGTCAGAACTCAATAGAAATGCTAGCACACAGAAACCAGCCCCTTCCAAGGAACTGATTTATAAATGTCCTGTGTATATAGGTCTGTTTGGGTATAGAGAAGCCATTAGGGACGAAATGATAGTCTGGGACTAGCAGAGTCAGAACTGTCATCCTGTACATTCAAGAGGACTGACATGTGGGGGAGCAGTTGATTGTGAATAGAAGAGAGTGTTGAAGAAAGATCCTAGAAAGGACCAGTGACCATCCATGGTGGGGACATCACAATCAGGTTGCTGGAAGAAATGTGACTCAAGAGTTTTTTAGTATCTGTCGACAGGGCCACTGTTGTCCGCTTTGGTTTAACACTGATGTGTTTTCACCTTCTACCTGCTCAATGAAAATAGCATCCCCTAATCACTGTGACCATGAAAGGCATTGCCACACATTTCTAATCTCTCCCTGGTCACTAGGTGATTCCCTCTCCAGCTGAGAACCACTATATGTTAATCAAATGTCCCTGGGATTGTTTTAATCTTTATCTCATTTGTAGCTGAGATCACCATAAAGCTATCCTCAGAAAGCCATATATCTAAATAGATCTACTTGGATATTATGGCGAGAATAGGATAGCTATACCATCTCCAGTCTCACAGCCACATCCCAGGAGGGAAGGAGGAAAGAAGAAAACTAAGAAGGCATGATGCTATGTCAGGAGAGCTCTAGTTTTTCCAGAAATGCTTTGCATACATCTCATTAGCCAGAGGTGCATCACATGACAACTCCTGCATGCAAAGTAATCTAGGGAAGTGTGAGCATATTACTGCTCTTAATAAAACTGAAATCTTTTGAGTAATGGAGAAGGAGAGTGTGTATGAGAAAGCAGTTAGCAGCATCTGCACCCCTGCCATGTATATCTCTCTAATGGCTTGGTGTGAATAAATGACACCAGAATAATACAAAGTCTTATATTGATTCTTCTTGTACATATTGGAATTTATTTGGAAATTAATGAACAACCAAAATAGGGTATAGTTAATTCATTTCTTGTATTAACAAATCTAATCATAATAGGAAAGAGCAAAATTAAAACATTCTATTACTGGCATGTTTACAGATCCCTAATAGATCAATGCCTCAGGATGAATGTTTGAATTTTCAGACTTTCTCTGAGCCTTTACTTATTCCCAGGCTAACCAAGACATCTCACAGTTAAGCAAAAGGTCTCTTAATCTTTGTGCTCTTAGGTCCTTTTTAGGATATTCAGCAAATATTTTTGAATTGAACAAATGACTGTAGCAGAAATAGAAGATAGAAAGGGAGGAGAAAGCTGCTTTTGTGTTATCTTTAGTAAATCACCCTTAACAGGAATCTTTGATCCTAAATTTAGTATTTCTTTGATGGTGCCAGAGGTATATGTTTATTCCTCTCAATGCTTCTCATTTTTATTTTTGTTCCCTCTCTTTAGCCCTTCCCCTCTCTTTTTCTAATATTGCACTTTATGGTGATCAAGTCTTTGGGCAGTTTTTTTGAGATCACATTGTTCAATTTATTTTCTCTTGGCTCTGATATTTCAGTATGTATTTTAAAAAGTCATTACCAAGTCCACTGTCATAATTTCTTTCCTCTGTTTTTTAAAAAAGAGCTTTATCTCTTACCTTTTGATTTGGGATTCTTCTTTGTATTGTGGTGTAAAGTAAGGGTGCAGCTTCATTCTTTTGCATGCGGATATCCGGTATTCCCAGCACCACTTACTGTAAAAACTATCCTTTCCCCATCAAATGATCTTGGCACCCAAGTCAAAAGTCAAGTGACTGTGTATGCAAGGGTTCATTTCTGGGTTCTCTGTTCTGTCTCATTGGTCTATGTTTGTCTTTATGCCAGTAGAACATTGTTTGCTTTTTATAATTTTGTAATAAATTTTGCAGTTGCATGTGGGAACTTCAATCTTCTTTTAAGGTTGTTTTGGCTATTCAGTCTCTTGAGATTCCATTTTCCAGAAAAATTCAGTTGTAATTTTTGCAGGGATTACATTAAATCTATAGATTACTGTGAATAGTATTAATGTATTTACAATATTGTATTTCAGTCCATGAAGATTACATGTCTTTCCATTTAGTTGTGTCTTCTTTAATTTATCAGCAGTATTTTATGCTTTTCAGTGTGTAATTCTTCCACCTCTTTTAAGTTTTTTGTTTTTCTTTCTTTCTGATGTTATTGTAAGTGGAGTTGTTTCTTTAGTTTCTTTTCTGGATTGTTCATTGCACAGAAGCACAATTGATTTTTGTGTTAGTCTGTGAACTTGTAGATGGCAGGAGCCATGCCTTCTTTATGTTTTACAGAGTTAATACAAAAATATAATAACATTTATTAATATTTGTTTATGTATATTTATTTTGCGTTAGCAGTAATCTTTGTCTTTTTTTTTTTTTCCTTTTCTCTCTCCTGCTTTAGGGTACTACTAGTTCAACAGCTTCTCCTCCAGTCTCCACCCCTGTCACAGGACATAAGAGAATGGTCATACCAAATCAACCCCCTCTGACAGCAACTAAGAAGTCTACACTGAAGCCACAGCCTGCACCCCAGGCTGGACCAATCCCTGTGGCTCCAATTGGAACACTAAAACCCCAGCCTCAGCCTGTCCCAGCTTCTTACACTACAGCATCCACCCCTTCAAGACCTACCTTCAATGTGCAAGTGAAGTCAGCCCAGCCCAGCTCCCATTACATGGCGGCTCCTTCGCCAGGACAATTTTATGGTTCAGGGCCAGGGGCCCAAGGTTATAACACTCAACCAGTTCCTGTCTCTGGGCAGGGTCCACCTCCTTCTACACGGGGAGGCATGGATTATGCATATGTTCCACCACCAGGACTTCAGCCTGAGCCTGGGTATGGGTATGCTCCCAACCAAGGACGCTATTATGAACCCTATTGCGCAGTGGGGCCTGGCTATGGGGGCAAAAATGACTCTGATCCTTCCTATGGTCAACAAGGTCATCCAAATACCTGGAAGCGGGAACAGGGGTATACTCCTTCTGGCCCTGGGAACCAAAACCCTGCTGGGATGTATCCAGTTGCTGGTCCCAAGAAGACCTATATCACAGATCCTGTTCCAGCCCCCTGTGTACCACCACTGCAACCAAAGGTAGGAAACTTATTAACATATTGGTGGGAATGAAAGGATATCTTTCTCGGCCTGCCTTCCACAGAAAGCAGAGCCTAAGGCAAAAGTATTAATATATGTGCTACTTTTATTTCATTAAAAAGTACAGTCTGAAGGAAGTGCTTGGATAGAGGCAGGAAAATGGGGAGATCCTATCTGGGGATATGGGAGAATGTTATCAGTATGAACTCTGTTAAGTATCAAGTACAACTAATTGTTCAGTTTTGAACGACCAGCTTCCAAAAGACCGTATGAACCATAGTAGCTCAGGATAATCTCTTCCATGGGAAAGAGGGAAAACTAATTTATTTTCCCACTCTTGTTTCCTGTTGATCAAAGCCTTCTACCATGGGTTAGAGACTTCCTCACACTTAGATGTTGCATTTACTCAGTCACTAAATAGATCTGAAGCATCTGATGTGTTAGCAGGGATAGGGAATCCCTAGGTGTGGAGGTGAGAGGTGCTCAGGGCTACACAAGATGAACTGCTGCCATCTTGGGCTCTTGTGGAGGTGGTCACAACCCAAGCAAAGTTGGTGCCACAGTGACTGCTAGGGAAGAACAAGTGGATAAGGGCCCAGGAGACAGCTGAGGCTAAGGTAATACAGATACCTTGCCTAATTTTCTTTGGGAGGGGGCTGCAGTATAGTGGCCCTTGTTTATCTACATCAGTGATCCTCCAGGAAAAATGTTACACTCCAACCTTTAATTCTCTTAGGCAACTTAAAAATTTTCCTTATGACAGTTCTCTTGTTTATTGTTTGAAATTTCAAGCTTGTATTAGTTTTAAGTCAACATGTTTAGTTATGAACTTCTTATGAATAAGCAATGTATAATACTGCACACACCTACTCACCTACAGCTTGGTTTTTTCTTGACTGCTGGAACCAACATGATGATGTTTCTTCTCATCATGAAAAGAGGAACCAAGGAGAGTTACTTGGAAGGAGTGAGATGGAGAAACAAATCTAGTTTACAGCCATTGTGTTAAAACCAAGCTTTCCCTTCCCTTTAGTCAGAACCGTGAGAAATCAGAAATTGGAGAAGCCTGGATTAAATAGAAGTTCATTGGTATCCTGGGTGAAGGGAAGTTTGTATCATATATATTTAACCCTTTACACATTTGAGATTGTCAATTTCGAGACATATCCATTTGCATTTTCAACATTATAACAAAAATTAGTGAGGTCTTCACTCTTCCAGGGAGTTTATTCAATCACTGTTCTTACATGAAAGCATCAGCTCTGGTGCAGATGGATTTTAGATTCCTTAGGGGTAAGGAACCCTTCCTAGCAGGTGAGGCCTGAGGATAGCTAGAGGTATCCATCTATATTATGAATGCCCACTACACTGAAGTGAACTAGCCATGATCATTTTCCATCATAAACACTCCAAGCAAAAATGTTAAGTGTTCTTGAGACATTACTCTTGGACAAGCTTTCTTTATGAAAAGACAGCAAAAGAGACACAGATGTGTAGAGCAGACTTTTGGACTCTGAGGGAGAGGGAGAGGGTGGGATGATTTGGGAGAATGGCATTGAAACATGTATACTATCATGTAAGAAACGAATCGCCAGTCTATGTTCGATGCAGGATGCAGGATGCTTGGGGCTAGTGCACGGGGATGATCTGGAGGGATGATGTGGGGTGGGAGGTGGGAGAGGGGTTCATGTTTGGGAGCTCATGTACACCGTGGCGGATTCATGTCAATGTATGCCAAAACCAATACAGTATTATAAAGTAAAATAAAGTAAAAATAAAAAATAAAAAATTAAATTAAAAAATATTGCCCAAAATAGCCAACCTGGGCAGCCTTGCCCTTTGTTAACATTGCAGGATATTTGTTTTCATCCCTCCTGGCCCTGAAGTGACCTGTTCAGAAAAAAATGAGGTTATTCAACTTTACCTCATTTTGGGAAAACCACAACAAATTCTCCTATAGAAGACTGAAAGTTTAGGTTAAGACAATGGCCTTCACTGTTTAAGTTCAAATAGCTATGCAGTTTTGCCATGTCTGAAACACCCTGACTCTAATAGGATTACTGGGTGATCATCTTAAGGGCAGGGGACTCAGGCCTGAGTTGTTTAGTGATCCTATTACCCAACCTGGGGAAACAGACATGAGACAGAGCAAAAGTATGTCTAGGTGGAGAGAATGACCTGTGAGAAGTACTGAACCCAAATTCAAGTTTCCTGTTTTCCCACCATGTCTCTTGGCAATCTGGAACCATTCTGGTGGAGTAGGAAAAAGAATCCATGCCCACTGCAAGACCTGGATCTAAACTATTAGACACATCACTAGTTATTTGGTCCTGTCTTCATCAGCTTACTTGAGATGACAGAATGAATTTCTATTAACCACTATCCAGAAAGCTTGAAACTTTATTTTCCTTATTGGAATAAGATAGTTATTCAGGGTGATCTATTCCATTATTGAAGATCCTGGATATCAGTAGATTTCTTGTCATTAACAAAAAAATCTGAAATATTTGTTTTTCAACAGTGTCATATGTTTTAACATCATACTGTACATTTAAAAATGAAAATCAAATCATGTACTTTTTGCAGTGATTATTAAGGAGAGTGGTTAGAGGTTGATACTTAGCCATCTGTCTTTGTCTGGGGAAATGGGAAAGAGGCTATGAAGCTACAGATATTGTCTGTGTGTGTTGGAGGGCATTGATGGATGAAGGGGTGGTCTCTTTCACAGTTCATCTTTGAGCAGAACACTACTGTATTCAACTGCACCTGTTCATAGAGGACCCTATTGTCTCAAATATTGACTTGGCTTGGCTAAGCAATGTGACTCTTGGCTTGAGAAATGAGCTCCTAATTCTAATCCCAATTTCTCCCTTGACATTCTTCTTTCAGCTTGAGGAAAGCCTCTAGACCTTTTTATGTCACGCTCTCAGCCTCAGTAAAGTGGAATGTCATCTTCACTAATTAATTAATGATTGCAAAGAGCCTGGAAATTTCCAAGGGCTGAATAATTGCCAAGTGAGGACTTGGATTCAACTTTTACACAGGCTTTCATTTATTTCCAATTTTTTTAGGCACTGATGGAAAATATACCTCTGTGGCTTAAAACAATTATCTTTTGTTACCTCAAGAAGTTCTTAAGGATTTGGCATTTAACCCATTAAGGAAAAAGGTTTTTAAAAATGAAAGAAATTGGTCTCCTTTATGTTTGAGAAAAGCTGCTTTAATTTCTCCATGCCATGGTATAATATAAAAGAGGAGGTAGACGAAAGGAAGGAGAAAATAGGAAAGAAAAGGAAAAGAAAAAGAAAGGAAAACAAGAATGAAGAAAGGAAGGAGAAGCCCAAATCAGAACCTGCACGGCTTAGGGGATCGTGATGATATTTGTGTTTCCATAATGTGCTGAGCCATGAATTTGCATGCTACAGTAGACCATAATGTGTTTCCTGGACCATCTGAGCTGCGTTCCTTGAAAAATATTGTTATAAGCAAGTTTTTGTTTGTTTTGTTTAAGAGAGAAATGTTCCCTTCTCACTGGAAATCCTCTTAAAGTCACAGTGACATCTCTTCTCTTTGCCATTTTAGAAAGCTTATATCTGTGAGTTGCTGTGTTGTTCACAGAACTTTTGTCCTGTGTGTTAGCTTCACATTCCTGTGAGATGGGATGCGTATTTTCTCTAATTTTCATGTGAGGTGAGTCAGCTTGAAAGCCCCAGAGCCAGCCCGTCCAGGGCTTCCACTTCCTTGTCATAAACCTAATCTATGACTGCCTTGGCTCTGGTGAAGAGACAGATTGTTCTTGTTCAGTTGCTCGGTTGTGTCCCAACTCTTTGCAACCCCATGAACTACAGCAGGCAGGCTTCCCTGTCCTTCACTATTTCCCAGGGTTTGCTCAACTCATGTCCATTGAGTCGATGATGCCATCCNATGACTGCCTTGGCTCTGGTGAAGAGACAGATTGTTCTTGTTCAGTTGCTCGGTTGTGTCCCAACTCTTTGCAACCCCATGAACTACAGCAGGCAGGCTTCCCTGTCCTTCACTATTTCCCAGGGTTTGCTCAACTCATGTCCATTGAGTCGATGATGCCATCCAACCATCTCATCCTCTGTCACCCCCTTCTTCTCTTGCCCTCAATCTTTCCCAGAATCAGGGCCTTTTCCAGTGAGTCAGCTCTTCACATCAGGTGGCCAAAGTATTGGAGCTTCAGCTTTAGCGTCATTCCTTCCAGAGAATATTCAGAGTTGATTTCCTTTAGGATTGACTGGTTTGGTCTCCTTGCTGTCCAAGAAACTTTCAGGAGTCTTCTCCAGCACCATAGTTTGAAAACATCAATTCTTTGGCACTCAGCATTTGCTCCATAATATGAGGAGTGCTGGTACTATGCATCTTGGGAAAGCCGTGGAGGCCCACCTAGTGTGGGAGTTAGGTTACATTCTGAATTCATCTGGTAAACTTTCCTTGGAAAATCTTTCAGGATGGGGAGAACTTGGAGATCAACAAACCACATTTCAATAAATCCAACACAAAGTTTTGTGTTGGTTTATTCAGAGTCAGAACAGATCACTGCTGTTTATTTAGTGTTTGAAAGTAGGAGATATTTAATGTTTCAGAGAGGAGAATGAAGGTAACGAACTTCTGGGGTCAGTATTGACAGGCCCCCAAGACCTGGGAATTGTTGAGATTAAGAAAATATCTGAAAATGTTGCTATAGTAGCATTTCAAATATTCAAATACCATCAAATATTTAAATTTCCTTTCATTGTGGAAAAGAGAAGGTGGTATAGATTAGGTGTCTGGCAGAGACTTGGTGGCATTTGGGAGAAAGCTTTAGGGTAATCCTCTTACTAAATATCACACAATTCCAGGATCAGAGAAACGAAAAAGAGATAGGATATGGACAGGGATGGATACAGATAGAGGTTTCGGGTCAGATGTTAGTAATACTTGGATCTGTATAAAGCTGAGGATGGAGGAGATTGCTTGTAGAGGACAGTGACTGTAATATTAGCAATTCCTCTTTACACAGGGCTTTTCCATTTCCAAAATGTTTTGTGGATCTCGCAGAAAAACATGAGTGATAAGCACAGATAGAGGTGTTCGTCTCTCTTTTACTGATGGGGATTCAAAAGCTCAGTAATAAGAGTCACTCACCCAAGTTCGTATACCAGATTCATGGGTGAGCCACACTTCCAAATTAGGTTTTTGGAAGGCTGTCCTCTTGCCGTTCCCCCTGGTGAACTGTGGATGTTGTTTTGATGTGTGGGTGTAACGAGTGCCACATCAGCATCTCCAGCTACCATGTATGGCTCTGCTGTGGCCCTCCTGATGGGCAGACACGCCAGTGGGCTCTGACAGCCATGGGGCTGTGTCATGAGATTAACAGCTGGAGGGGGAAGCACCAGCTGAACCCCTGATGGGCACCCAGCCTTGGCATTGTGGGACTATGCTTCCTCTTCCTCATCACCCATGTACAGTTTACCCCAGTGTTTCTACCTTCACAATATCTCAATTCTGCTTTCGTATTGAGATCCTCCTCGCTGCTCTCTTGGTTCAGTTGTCCCACCTGAGCCATTGAAATGGCCTCTTAATGGGTGTCTCTACCTCTAGTCAGAGACACGGTTCAATCCCTGGAGCAGGAAGATTCCTTGGAGAAGGGAATGGCAACCCACACCAGTATTCTTGCCTGGGAAATCCCATGGACAGAGGAGCCTGGTGGGCTACCACCTATGGGGTTGCAAAAGAGTCAGAGATGACTGGGTGTGCACGCATGCATGCCCGACCTCTAGTCTCACTCCACATTCATTAATTCTTTACGTGCTACCAGATTGATATTGCTACTCTACAGCTCTGCGCTTGTCACTAACTGCCTTTTTAAAAAAAACATCAGAAGTTCCAAGCCAGTTATGGGATGAACTGAAACTCCAGCTTAGATTCCAGTTTTATCTCCTCCTTTAAGCACCCCAGCTTCCAGCTAAGAAATTAGCTGCTTACATATTTCTCATCTTGGTAGCTTTTGTCATGGAGCACCTTCTTTCTTGAATGCCTTCCCAGACCTCCCTGCAAATTAAATATTTTCATATTCAATGTGACCCATTAAGACTGAGCTAAAGTGGTCATCACAAGAGTTGTGAAGTTTTTTCTTTCTAAAATTAAGCTGTGCGGTTTTTACTCTCTCATGGAAAGTTCCACACTTATACTGTACTAGAATCATTTATATACTTGTCTTCCACCAGCCTATGCATGCATGCTAAGTTGCTTCAGTCGTGTCCAGTCCTTTGTGACCTCATGTACTGTTGCCAGCCAGACTCCTCTTTCAATGAGTTTCTCCAGGCAAGAGTACTGGAATGGGTTGCCATGCCCTTCTCCAGCAGATCTTCCCAACTCAGGGATCAAACCTGTGATTCTCATGTCTCCTGCATTGGTAACTGGGTTCTTTACCACTAGAGCCATCTGGGACGCCCCACCGACCTCAGATTTAGAGGATAAAAATCAGATGGTATCTGAACACTGTTTCCTACTGAATAACTAAGACAGTACATAATACATTCTTGTTTAATGAAGATGCTTGAAGAAGTGTCCTATGTCCTAGTAAAATAAGGAGTAAGCCCTGCTTTAGAACATAGCAGATTGGTCATCAAAATCCCAAAACCCAAACCTACACCACCAAATCAGCTTAGGCAAACTCAGTTACACACATGTTGGCACATCAGCAGCTTAATATCTAAAGTAGCTATGCAGTTTCTCATGTTCACAATTGTGCTAATATTTTACACTCCTTCTGGAATACATGTGTTTATGCTTTTATGTGCATAGTGTGTTTTACTTTCTGCATTTGCCAAATGTCTATAGAATTTGTTGATTTGGATTCTTTAGTTATCTCTTTGGGGTTCAATTTATATGCAATAAAATGTATGCATCTGAGTGCATCACAGTCAAGATAAAGAACATTTCTACTTCACCATGGAGGTTTCTCAGGCCCACTTTCAGTCAGTCCCCTTTACCTTCAGCCTGAGGCAACCTTTATGCTTTCTAACATGGATTATTTTTACCTTTGCTAGAATTCCATATAAATAAAATCATATGTTAATAGTATACAGTCTTGCATCTAGACTGTTTTTACTCATAATTTTTTGAGCTTTATTTGTATATGCATCCATTGTATGGATATGCTATATTTTGTTTACCCATTCACTTGTTTGGAGGCAGTTTTTTTTTTTTCTATTTTAAATTATGAAAAAAGCTGCTATGAGCATTCATGTATAAACCTTTATATGAACATAAGTTTTTCTTGGATAAATACCTAGTAGAGTTATTGCTGGATCATGTGGAAACTATTTAACTTTGTAAGAGAATGCCAAACTATTTTCCTGAATGTAACATTTTACAATCTCACCAACGATGTATGAGAGGGCCAGTTGCTCCCTAACCCTAGAAACACTTGATATTATCAGCCCTCTTAATTTTAGCTATTTTCATGCTCTATAGATATATATGATTGAGGTTTATATTTACATTTTACTTTTGATTAATGATGTGGAACAGTTGTTATTCATGCACTTTTTGGCCATTTGTATATCTTCTTTTGTGAAGTGTTATCAAAATTTTTTGCCTACATTTTAATTGCTTTGTGTCTTTTTATTGTAACAGTACATTTTATATTGTGAATAAAAATCCTTAGATATATGCATTGCCAATATCCCAGTCTGTAACTTTACTTTTCATTTTCTTAATGTTTCCTAGGAGCAGAATTATTTAATTTTAATGAAAGTCAGTTTATCACTTTTATTTTCTACAGTGTATGCTTTTTGTGTCTTTAGATATTTTTGCCTCCTCATGGTCACAGTCAGTTTTTTCTTTGCTTTTTTATTTTTTCATTTTTTTTTTTTTTCAGGTAAATTCAGGGCTACAATTCACTTCAAAGTTGATTTTTGTATACTGTGTGAGATAGGGGTCAAAGGTCACCCCCATTGGTATATACACTTTTCCCAGCATGAGTTGTTGAAAAGACTCTTTCTTCCATTGAAATACCTTGACACCTTTGACAAAAATCAATTGATCACAAATGTGTGAGTCAATTGTTCTATAAACTTATATATCTATCCTTGAGCCAATGCCACACAGTCTTCATCTCTGACTTTTATAAAATATTTTGAAATCTGGAAATATAAGCTTTCCATCTTTATTCTCTTTGAAAAGTGTTTTGACTATTCCAAGTCTTTTCCATCTCTGTATAAATTTTAGCTTCAGCTTGTCGATTTCCACAAAATTGCTTGCTGTGATTTCAATTGAGATCATGTTGAATCGATAGATCAATTTGAGAAGAGCTGATATCTTAATACTGAGTCTTCCAAACTATGAGCATGGTATACCTCTCATTTATGCTTTTATTAAGTTTTCTCAACAATATATTATTGTTTTACTCATATTTTGTTAAATTATTTCTTATTCTGAATGCTATCATAAATGTTTTTTTTATTTTTTTAGATTCATTTTTATTAGAGTATAGTTGTTTTACAACATTGTGTAAGTTTCTGCTGTACACCAGAGTGAATCAGTTGTGTGTATTCGTATATCCATTCTTTTTAAGACTCTTCCCATATAGGTCATTAGAGAGTATTGAATAGAGTTCCCTGTGCTATACAGTGCTGTTGTTGTTGTTGCTATTGTTCAGTCACTAAGTCATGTCTGACTCTGCAACCTCATGGACTCAGCACACCAGGCTCCTCTGTCCTCCACAGTCTCCTGGAGTTTGCTCAAATTCACGTCCATTAAAGTTGGTGATACTGTCTAACCATCTCACCCTCTGTTGCTGCCTTCTCTTTTTGCTCCCTTCCATCTGTCCCAGCATCAGGATCTTTTCCAGTGAGTTGACTCTTCTCATCAGGTGGCCAAAGTATTGAAGTTTCTGCTTCACCATCAGCCCTTCCAGTGAATATTCTGTGTTGATTTCCTTTAGGATTGACTAATTTGATCTCCTTGTACTCCAGAGAACTCTCAAGAAGCTTCTCCAGCACCACAGTTCGAAAGCATCAATTCTACACCACTCAGCCTTCTTTATGGTCCAATTCACATCCATATATAACTACTAGAAAAGTCATAGCTTTGCTTATATCTACCTTTGTCAGCAAAGTGACATCTCTTTTTAATATGCTGTCTAAATTTCTCATAGCAAGCATCTTTGAATTTCATGGCTGCACTCACCATCCACAGTGATTTTGGAGACCAAGAAGATAAAATCTGTCACTGCTTCCACTTTTTCTCCTTCTATTTGTAATGAAATGATGAGACTGGATGCCATGATCTTAGTTTTTTGAATGTTGTGTTAAGCCAGCTTTTTCACTCTCCTCTTTCACCTTCATCAAGAGACTCTTTAGTTCTTCAATTTCTGCCATTAGAGTGGCATCATCTGCATATCTAAGACTGTTGATATTTTTTTCAGCAATCTTGATTCTGTCTTGTGATTCATCCAGCCTGGTATTTCACACAATGTTTTCCATCTAAGTTAAATAAACAGTGTGACAATATAGAGCCTTGTTGTACCCCTTTCCCAATTTTGAACCAGTCCATTCCATGTCTGGTTCTGTCACTTCTTGGCCTACATACAGGTTTCTCAGGAGACAAGTAAGGTGGTCTGGTAGTCCCATCTTTTTAAGAATTTTCCATAGTTTGTTGTGATCCACACAGTGAAAGGCTTTAGCATAGTCAGTGAAGCAGGTGTTTTTTCTGGAAGTCCCTTGCTTTCTCCATGATCCAACAAATGTTGGCAGTTTGCTCTCTGTTTCCTCTTTCTCTTTAAAACTCAGCTGGTACATCTGGAAGTTGTCGGTTCATGTGTTAGTAACCTATTTTATATATAGTAGTGTATATATGTTGATCTCAGTCTCTCAATTTATCCCTGCCTCTCTTTCTTCCTTGCTAACCGTAAATTTGTTTTCTACATCTGTGACGCTATTTTGTAAGTAAGTTCATTTGTACCATTTTTGTTTGATTCACATATGAGTGGTATCATATGGTTTGAAGATATCCCAGGTCCCTAATCTTGTTGGAAAATTAGATAGTTTTAATACATGTCTTTAGTAATATGTAATATTTTGTATTTAAGAGGAAGATAATGTGCTTCATTTTGCATATGGAATCACTGATTTGTCCATCTAGAAATCTCTTTTCCTTCCTGGCCAGTTGCAAACAATCACACTGTCCTATTTCAGAGAAGAAAATACAGTTGTTCCCTTCCCCAGCAATCAAAGAGGCTTGACCACTATCAATGTATAATAATTAGTGGTAAGCATAAAAATTTTGACAGATTTTACACACAGAGTATTAGAAAATATCTCAAAGTGAAAATCAAATAGTTGGCTTCCCCAAAATGCTACTTCCCTAGAAATATTTACTTGTTATGTTAGCTCTTTGATTTTCTGGGACATAGGAAACAACTTTCAGATACACTCTTTGCAAATAATATGATGTTTGCTGTATTTCATTCTTGGAATTCTGTGAATGTTCTTTAGAAAATGTAATATAGTTTATTTCAGAAATTTACTTACTTAAATATAACAACTTATATAATAATAATGTGTAGCTTTTTTTTTTTAACAGATTGGGATCAGAGCATTAAATGACCCCTCCCTGGGGCTTCCCTTGGGGCTCAGCTAGTAAAGAATCTGCCTGCAATTCAGGAGACCTGGGTTCGATTCCTGGGTTGGAAATATCCCCCTGGAGAAGGGAAAGGCTACAGTATTCTGGCCTGGAGAATTCCATGAAGTGTATAGTCCATGGTGTTGTGAAGAATCAGACATGACTGAGCGACCTTCACTCACTGGGGCATGAGTTGGTTTATCCATCCAGGCTCCCGATCCATAGGTTTTGGCCAAGTGTGGTTGTACTGTAAGGTTGTCCCTGTGGGGACCTTAAAGGAGGGTAAATTGCTAATTAAAAGGAAGTCATTGCTTTTTTCTTATTGAGGAATAAAGAAATGGAGAATTCAGGGCTAGAAAGATCAACCACATCGAGCATTTTGATAACCCCTTACACAATTTATCAAGCACTTTCATATGTGGGGAAAACTGTGTAAGAGATCTGGAGGCAACTTACCTAGTAACTATACCAATACCCTCGTATCATACCAATACCCAGTGTCAGGAAGGATGAGCTCTTAGGTCACTGACTACCAGCCCCAGTGTGTTCTTTCCACTCCATGACACTTGACTCCACTCATAGCTGCCTGTGTTTACTTCTGTCAGCTCACTGTATAAATCCAAACATCAAATATTCCTTGGGCCCAACAATTTAGAGATTAAAACTTTAGATTTGTATTTCTGAGACATATTAATAGCTTATTTAACATTTGAAACCCAGGGTTCAGTCAACATTATATTAAGAGTCCACAAGGTGAAACTATATATTAAATATAAGTTCTAGATAACAAGCCCCTTTTATTGTCTTTATAAATGTTTGGTACATTGATTGCTCAAACATAGACCCCTTGCTTATTTAGGTGTATCTTTAGGGACTATTATGAAAAGCGATAAGAGAGTAGAGGCATGCTTTGTATTCTTCATGGATTTGTTAGCTAAATATATATTTCATGGTACATGCATGCAATCTTTAACATGAATTTGGACAGAATTACTATTAAGATGATACTTATAATTTTTACCATGTGGCTCACTGGTAAAGAATCTGCCTGCCAAGCAGGAGACATGGGTTCAACCCCTGGGTCGGGAATATCCCCTGGAGAAGGAAATGAAAACCCACTCCAGTATTCTTGCCTGGGAAATCTCATGAACAGAGGAGCTGGTGGGCTACAGTCCATGTGGTGGCAAAAGAGTCAGACACCACTTATCAGCTAAAAACAAAAATAATCTTTACTAGAAGAAACCTTATTTTTATCCTGCTACTCGTCCCATCCAAAGAACACAAAGTATTGAGCAGTCTCTATGAGATAACTGAGGCTGTAATATCTGCAGAGACAGGGAAATTGCTAGTGACCAGCAGAGAACCAGAGAAGAGTTAAGAAGGCAGGTGGGGAACACGGATGAGGGCCCAGCCAACTGCAGCCCATGGGCCAATCTCACCTGCCACCTGGTTTTGTAAATAGCGTGTTGTTTGAAATTCAGCCACACTCCCTTGCTTTTGCCTTCTGCCTGAAATACCTTTCCCCAGATAGCCGCTCGGCCTGTTCTCTCTCCTGAGAAACTCCACTCTAAGGTTCCTTTGTTGGGGAAGTCCTCCCTGACCACCCTAAAATCCCTCCCCTGGCTCTAGGTGTCCCTTTTCACCTTGACTTCATTTCCCCTGTAATATTTATTACCATCGAACATACTGTGTTCAAATATATGACACCCACTAATTATGATTTCCCCATTAATGTATGATTAATATGTTTTCCCCATCCCACTTGCCTTCTACTACCTAAGCTCACCAGCCCTATTAGCTCCATGATAGTGTTGACATGGTAGATAGATCCTCATAGATCCTGATATAGATCCTGTCAAGTCTGAGGTTTGAGTTCCAAACTACAAGGAATGTCCTATGTGATGACAGATGGGCTCTGCTCTTTTTTATTATACCACACCTATTTGAAATGTTATTGTTATATTTGGAAAGACTTAGAATAAAGGAGGGTAATTAGAAATCTTAAGTGATCAGTTCAGTTCAGTTCAGTCGCTCAGTCGTGTCCGACTCTTTGCCACCCCATGAATCGCAGCACGCCAGGCCTCCCTGTCCATCACCAACTCCCGGAGTTCACTCAGACTCATGTCCATCGAGTCAGTGATGCCATCCAGCCATCTCATCCTCTGTCGTCCCCTTCTCCTCCTGCCTCCAATCCCTCCCAGCATCAGAGTCTTTTCCAATGAGTCAACTCTTCTCATGAGGTGGCCAAAGTATTGGAGCTTCAGCTTTAGCATCATGATAGATGGTTTAAAATATTTTAAAGCCATATGGATCAATAGCTGCTAATATTGATAAACTATTTGTATCATGTTCTGTGCTAAGCTTCTTCCATGGATTAGCTCATGCCATCTTCTCAGTAACACTTTCTGGTAAATAGTGTTATTATTTTTATTTTGCAGACAAAAACTGAATCCTGGAGATATCAAGTATTTTTCTTAATCCAGAAGCCCTTTCTTTTATAAATTTTCGTTAATATAAACAAAGTTAAGAGTTAAAGACAATGAGGTCATCTTTATTGGATGACAAAACACATGGCTTCATTTGTACATTTACTCACTAAAAAATTACTCAACCTCTATTTTTAGTGCCGGGTTAGAGTCAGAAAGAAGAAAATAATTTCATTCCTCTTAAAGCTTACATTCTAGTAATGTTTTCAGGAGAGAAGCAGTAAGACATAATTTTAGACAGTGATAGGTGCTCTGAATATCCACCTCCCAGGTGGCACAGTGGTAAAGAATCTAGCTTCCAATGCAGGAGACATGGGTCAATCTCTGGGTCAAGAAGATCCCCTGAAGTAGGAAATGGCAACCCATTCCAATATTCTTGCCTGGGAAATCCCTTCGACAGAGCCTGGTAGGCTACAGTCCATGGGTCACAAAGAGTCAGACACAACTAAACCACAACAACAACTTGCTCTGGATAAAGTATTTTAATAATGGGATAAAGAGTGGCTAGTTTAGGTAGCCAACTCAGGAAAGACATTGAAGAAATGACCTTTGAGCCTAAACCTGAAAAATGCACAGGGGCCAGCTCTTCTACGATCTTTGTGAGGAAAATTCCCAGCAGACGACAACAAGGATGAACCCTCTCAGTTTGGCATTTACAGGAACAGAAAGTAAGCCAGGGAAGCCAGTCAAAGAGAATGAATAAAATGAGGTGAGAAAGGTGAATTAGGTCCAGATCTTATGGACCATACTAAGGAATTTGTTCTTATTCTAAGAGAAGTGAAAGTCCAGTGGAGAATTTCAGCAAGGGAGCAATAGGCTTGGTTTTGTTTTAAGATAACCCCAGCCACTGTGTAAGATCAAAGTAGATGTAGGAATATTTGTTCTATTCTGCCGCTTCTGTGGTTTCCCTTAAAACTATTGAAAAGATGGGCTTATAATCTTTATTTGCAAACAGAAGAGCTTTATGTCAAGAAATGTGAAGGTATGGGCCACTTTATGAGTATAGAGTTTATAGCTCCAGATTCTTATAGTTGACCATTTAAACAGACTCACAGGCTCTAGCTGTAAGGGCAGTTAGAAGATTATGGTTGTTGAATGAGAAGTAGAAATATCAAAGCCACACCACTTACTCTCACAAGTGGCAGGGCAAGTTTTCCCCACACAAGTAGTAACGAAAGCCGTGGTAGTTCACGACTTCTGGGAGATGAACTAGAGTTAACTGTTTTTCAAAATCTTCTAGTTTTAATTCAGTTCAGTTCAGTTCAGTCGCTCAGTCGTGTCCGACTCTTTGCAACCCCATGAACTGCAGCACGCCAGGCCTCCCTGACCATCACCATTACTTCCCCGTAAAAATATACTATGACACTGCTATATATATATATTTTTTTTAATTTAAGTGGCACTTGGGCAGCCTCTGACCACTGCTACCTTCTTATTGATCAGTGTGAAGTACTCTGTTGTTGTTTAGTCTCTCAGTCATGTCTCACTCTTTGTGACCCCATGACTGTAGCCCGCCAGGCTCCTCTGTCATGGGATTTCCCAGGCAAGAATACTGGAGTGGGTTGCCATTTCTTCCTCCAGGGGATCTTCCCTACCCAAGGATCAAACCCACATCTCCTGCATTGGCAGGCGGATTCTTGACCACTGTGTCACCAGGGAAGCCCCATTAAGTATTACACGCACACAAAGAGCTAACATCCCCACTTGTTTAGAGAATAGAGCGTTTTCCTCCACAATCAGATACTTAAGGATAAATAGTTCACAGGAATTGTAATACTAAAAGAAAGGCCCTGAGAAAGTTCTAGTGATCTTCAGAAGAGGTAGCTGTCTTAAGTTTTGGAAGGCTTTAGGTAGGATGTGATCTCTATTAGTTCTGAATCTGTAGGAATGAGGGGTTGGAAAGTAGGCAAGATTAGATTGTATAATTGTCCAGAGCCTCTAACGGCTGTAGAATCAAAAGTTCTTCCTTAATTTAAATTTATTTCAGTATTAATTAACTGCCATTCTGATTCTCCATTTTTCTAACCATTTACCTCTAACCATAAGATCGATTTATAAAGGCTGGCTCACAACCTGTATCTTTACATGTGATAGCTTAAAGACAAGCATGTGCTGTATAGATAGCACAGTGAACTCTATGCATTGGTATCAATAATAACCTATAATGGAAGATAAAATGTAGAAAAATAATATATTTTTACATATATATATATAATCTGTATAACTGACCATTTTGTTGTATACCTGAAACTAAGACAATATTGTAAAGCAACTGTGTTTCAATAATTTTCTTTAAAAAATTAACAAAAAACAAGCATGCATAGTGAACTCTGTAACATAACCTTTTGTTTCTTGTCAAAGTTAGTTGGTAAGTAATAACTAATACATGATGTATATTAACAATAGTGATTTTTACCTACTTATGACCCCTTAGCAAGTACATGCCAATCACTTGAGAAACTTTATGCTTAAAAGTCTAGTGTGGCCAAATGTCTATGTGTTCTGAAGTTTTAAAACCTGCTTTCAGGTATGAATGCCAGATATCACCAGAGATGAGTTATTATTTCTCTTTGTGATCCTTTCATGTTCACTGGCTCATTTAGTCCTGGCAGAAAGTATAAAAGAAAATAGTGTTGATACCCTGATTTTTTACTAAGTGGGAAATTAAGATAGAGAGGGATTAGATTGCCCAAGACCACATGACAAGCTCTTAGCCATGATACTACACAAATTCTCTATAAAAGGATGTAAACAGAAATCCTCCCTGGTATGCGGCAGCCTCACCTTAAACCTTAAATCAAGTTTTCTTCTGATCTTGTGTAGAACCCACATGTTAATCTGCTGAGGATACCTTTTCTTAGCGTCAAGTTTATTAGGATATTACCTGCTAGGAAAGGTTTGTAATAATTTTTCTAACAGATGACGTAAGTTCATCTCTTCATTGCTCATCTACCAGTCTGTCCTGCCAGGCACTCATGGAGCATCAGTGTTAGGTGTGGGATGGGCAGGCTACAGAATGAAGCTAAATGGAATATCATAGATAAGAATCTAACCAATAGCCTTGAACTTCAGTGAGGAAAGTACTACTGAGCTCCGAGAGATGCAGGACAAATCGCATGAAGATGCATGAAGATGAAGGCCTCCTCAGAGTCAATGTGTGACATCAGCACAGTGTGTCCACGTGAGAAGGAAGGACCTGAAACAAAACCAAGAATGCCAGCTTCTCAAGTGTGATATAATTTCCCCCAAACATGTGAACTGCTTGCAAAATGCCAGGGATAGCATTGTTTTATACATTGGCACAAGTAATTGACATTGTCATTGGAGAGCTAATCAGTAAAGGGTAAAGGGGAAGAAAAAGTTAAAATAATCTGCAAAATTCAGCCAATTTATACCCAAAGTAGAAAGTCAGGCAGAGTGAATATCCCATTGACTCGTGACATTTGCTATTGATTCCAAATGAGTCCATCCTGAGAGAGATTAAATCAATCAATAAAAATCTTGAACTGTCATTCTTGAAATCCTTGGGTAGAACACTGATTTGCATTACTGTGGGAGAAATGCCAGATGAGTGAGCCTAGGCCAGGTTTGTTTCAAAAGCCTTATTTACTGAATCGTGGAAGTGTGAACTTGATCACGTGCAGTGCTCAGGACTGTTTGGCTCTCTGTGGCAGTTCTATGAGTTCTAGTGCCAGGCCATCACTGGGGAGGCAAGCACAAGTGTGTGCTGCTGCTTACTTTCCTTTTTTTTTTAACTGCATGGATCATGTTCATAAAGGACCCTTTCCTTTAGCAAGAGGTTTTCTTTTTTTTTTAATTTAATGTTTTTTAGGTGAGTCATTATTTTCCATTTTATATCCTCAGGTTCCATGCATATACCCATGCTAAATGTTAGCATTCTCCATTAAAAACAGAAGTCTGGTTTTCTTTCTAGTCTTAACCAATTACAGTGTCAAAATGAAGTCCTAGAAATGAAAATGAGCCTTCCCAGTAGTCTTCTGGAACATAATAATCACCACAGAAATGTTCTCAATGATTGGGAGTTCTTAGATTTTTAGGCTGTCAGAAATGAAATGTATTCCTTTGTTTTCCCAAGAAGTCATCTTGTCTTTTTATAAGAAATTAAGACCCAGAGAATGATTGTCCAATGATTGTCTCACAGGTAGGATCTAAACACAATCCTTAAATCTCTAGATTTGGTAGATCAAGATCAACCCTACATGTACATTAATAGGTCCTTTGTAATTTCCTCTGATAAAGTAACAGTGAACTTTTTAATGTAATACATTCTCATATCCATTGTCTCATTTGTTCCTGAAAACAAAGCAAAACTTGTCAAGATGAACAAAGAGTGAACTATTATCCTCTTTTACAGATGATGACATGGTTTTAAAGAAGTCACTTCCCAGTTTTGCACACTATATAAATCATAAAATTCTTGTCCCTTTTCTATAAAATCCAAATCATGTAACATGGAACGAAAAGGAATTTCAATTCCTAGCTTTTCTGTTTATAGAATGCCCCCTGCAGTCATTTAACATTGAGAATGAAAGACAGGAAATTCACTAAACAGGACGGGAATAAAAGATGTGGACTGATATCTAGTGATATCTAGGTGTTCTTCAATACTCCCTCTGAGAAGGGTCTGTAGATAATGAGCCGATTGGACAAATCTCAGAAGCCAAATAAAACTTTTGATTAAATGATTTAATCTATTCACCACTTGGTAGTTGCAATATCAACAACTGTTTAAGATGAAAAGTTTTTATAAAGAAATGTACAAAAAGTAAGGATTTCCAGCAAAACAGCCTTGGCTTTCACTCTGTAGTTAATACACCCAACAGTGAATAGTGAAATTACAGTGTGTGTGTGTGTGTGTGTGTGTGTGTGTGTATGTGTGTGTGTTGAGATATGTTCAGATTCTATGACAAAGAATGGATGCTTTTGAACTGTAGTGCTGGAGAAGAGTCTTGAGAGTCCCTTGGACTGCAAGGAGATCCAACCGGTCCATTCTGAAGGAGATCAACCCTGGGATTTCTTTGGAAGGAATGATGCTAAAGTTGAAGCTCCAGTACTTTGGCCACCTCATGCAAAGAGTTGACTCATTGGAAAAGACTCTGATGCTGGGAGGGATTGGGGGCAGGAGGAGAAGGGGACAACCGAGGATGAGATGGCTGCATGGCATCACTGACTCAATGGACATAGTCTGAGTGAACTCCGGGAGTTGGTGATGGACAGGGAGGCCTGGCGTGCTGTGATTGATGGGGTCGCAAAAAGTCGGACATGACTGAGCGACTGAACTGAACTGAACTGAACCGATGGGACATAAAGCTTTGAGGTATATCACTTTGGGGAGACTTTTTTAAAAAGTACAAAATTATGACCAGAAAATTATTGCATGAGTTTGCTAAGGCTGGGTGGCTTAATCAGCAGGAATGTATTTTCTCCTGTTTCAGGAGGCTGGAATTCTGAGGTCAGAGTGCTGACAGGGTTGGCTTCTTCTGAGACCTCTCCCCTTGGTTTATAGATGGACATCTCCTTGTGTCTTCACTTGGCCTTTCCTCTGTGTGTATCTGTGTCCTGATCTCCTCTTCCTACAGGGATATCAGCCACATTGGATTAGGCCAACCTGTGCATGCATACTAAGTCACTTCAGTCATGTCTGACTCTTTACCATCGCATGGACTGTAGCCCGCCAACCTCCTCAGTCCATGGGATTCTCCAGGCAAGAATACTGGAGTGGGTTGCCCTCCTTTCTCCAGAGGGTCTTCCAGATCCAGGAACTGAACCTGTGTCTATTATGTCTCCTACGATGGTGGATGGGTTCTGTACCACTAGCACCACGTGGGAAGCCCCTAAGCCAACCTAACAATCCCATTTTAACTTAAGTTTCTCTTTGAAGGCCCTGTTTCCAAATATAATCACACTCTACAGTACTAGGGCACTTCAGCATCTGAATTTGGGATGGATGTAGCTCATCCCAAAACAATTATGCAAAAAAATGAATATTTATTTCAAATGAGAAAAGCTAATAAAGCATTAAATTGATTTTTAAAATTCTGTGAAATCTAACAAAAATCACAAAATCCAGAAAAATATCATTTTAATTAATTAATTATCCAGTGACTTTTTCTTTCATTTTTTGGCTGCATGCTCTCTGGTCACCTCTCCATGCAACCTAACCATNAATAAAGCATTAAATTGATTTTTAAAATTCTGTGAAATCTAACAAAAATCACAAAATCCAGAAAAATATCATTTTAATTAATTAATTATCCGGTGACTTTTTCTTTCATTTTTTGGCTGCATGCTCTCTGGTCACCTCTCCATGCAACCTAACCATACTTTTTTGTCCTATTGAGAGAATAGAAAAATATTTTACTCTTTCCTCTTGAATTGTTGATAGAAATTTATTTTATTATTATGATTAAAAGTTTGGAAAACTTCCTTTAATCTGTATAACTTTCATTGGTAATATCCCAACACTTCAGATGATTGTCAGCTTTGGGGAAACTGATATAAAGTTTCTTTTCTTTGAAAGCTGTTACAAAAATACTTGTACTATTGCTGTAAGTTCATACACTGATAAATTCTATTTTGTGAAATCCACATCGAGAAAGAAAATGAAGTCAGTGGTGCATTTAAAGTTGTTCTAGTACATCATGAGCATCTCATTTTGCATCACTGAGTGCTGAGTAGTCTTCCTTTAGTGTATACTTTTATACGTCTGACAATTGGTAGAACTTTCAGCTGATTTAGTTTTATGCTCCATACATTTCACACCGGGTTTCTCTTTTCTGCCTGCATTATCCGCATGCTAGATGTTGTAGGACACATTCTTATCACAGGGTTTCTGGCTCCATACCCCTGAGTCCCAAAGCTAGGCAAGTAGTGGGCCCAGGGGCATTGAAAGTATGCCAACTAGTCATTCCTAACCATGATAATTGCTGATACCTTATGCACACATTGTAGTGACAGCAAACCATGTAAATGTATCCCACTTCACTGAACTAAATGTAGCCAAAACTCATCCTCCCCTCACCAAACTCCCACTTTCCTGACACCATTCCAGCAGTGTCCCAAGTGAATATGTAACAAGACAGAATGGGAAGAGGCAGCAGGAAACACACTGCTTGGGTCCCCCAGGATCTTAGAAGGAGCCAAAGGAAGTGAGAGGGCTGAAACTTTTTTTTTTTTTTTTGGTCAATCCATGTTTGTTTAAAAATATATCTTCTACTCTGGGTGTTTGCTTGGAAAGAATTATTCCTTCCTTTCCTTCCTCNTGTTAGATGCATACCATTTCTGTCCTTTATTGAGTCCATCTTTGCATGAAATGTTCCCTTGGTATCTCTAATTTTCTTGAAGAGATCTTTAGTCTTTCCCATTCTATTGTTTTCCTCTATTTCTTTGCATTGATCACCGAGGAAGGCTTTCTTATCTCTCCTTGCTATTTTTTGGACCTCTGCATTCAAATGGTATATCTTTCCTCTTCTCCTTTGCTTTTCACTTTTCTTTGTTTCACAGATATTTGTAAGGCCTCCTCAGAAACCATTTTGCTTTTTTGCATTTCTTTTCCATGGGGATGGTCTTGATCCCTGTCTCTTATACAATGTCACGAACCTCTGTCCATAGTTCACCAGGCACTCTATCAGAACTAATCCCTTGAGTCTATTTCTCACTTCCACTGTATAATCATAAGAGATTTGATTTATGTCATACCTGAACGGTCTAGTGGTTTTGCCTACTTTCTTCAAGAGAGAAATTCACTGAGTGCTTGATTTCTCTCTTACTCTAAAGTAAAATTATTGACCATTACTGTAGCTCAAACGGTAAAGAATCTGCCTGCCATGCAGGAGACCAGGGTTTGATTCCTGGGTTGGGTAGTTCCTCTGGACAAGGGAATGACAATCTACTCCAGAATTCTTGCCTGGAGAATTCCNACTCTAAAGTAAAATTATTGACCATTACTGTAGCTCAAACGGTAAAGAATCTGCCTGCCATGCAGGAGACCAGGGTTTGATTCCTGGGTTGGGTAGTTCCTCTGGACAAGGGAATGACAATCTACTCCAGAATTCTTGCCTGGAGAATTCCATGGACAGAGAAGCCTGGTGGACCACAGTCTGTGGGGGTCATAAGAGTCAGACAAGACGGAGTGACTAACACACACACACAGATACACACAATCAAACTTGTGCACACATGATGACGTTTCAACACCTGCTGTTAGTGTCACCAAAGAGAGAGAGGGGGGAGAGAAAGGAAGAGAAGGGAGAACCATCAGCTCAATTTCTGATTATATATGGAATATTAGAAATATTAATATAATGGCTCTCAATTACACACACATGGTATTTGTTTCTTTCTTCCTAAACTGTAAATTCCCAAAGAGAAAGGGATTTATCTCAGAGACTCTAAGAGTGCCCAGTGAGTGGCAGGCATTTAAACAATTTTTTTTGAGGTTATACTGCTTAGCTGTACTTGTTCTGAAGTGAGATGCCATCACTGGCCTTCCGCTCATCATCAAATTATAAAGATTTGAGTGGTGGATATATGCCCTTCCCTGAGTTCCAGTTCTTTCAGTTCCATGTAACTTGGAAATCTTTCCTGCTGACAAGGTTATGTGACTGAGGACTGATAGATCAATTAAAATTTGTTTCATTTATGTTTATTTATTTATTCTTCTGAAAACGCCCAGTTAATGACAAAGCACATAGGCAAAATTAACTCTGAAAATTGCATGTACTATTTAAATTTATTTTTGTAGCTGTTAATAATCTCAAACATCATTTGAAAAACCCAAAATTTAATTACATTAAGAACTTCTTATTGCCTCTCGCTGTTCCCTTTCCTTCTCCACCCCCCGCAATATAGACACAAAAGTTAAAGCTATTTAGGGCCGTGAGTCATCATATTGTCTCTATCTAATTTATCTTTGCACAGTGCACACAGTCCTCAATTTTTCAAAGACATGGGACTTTCAAGGATTCTTTAAATATGTAAATAATATTAAGTCCCTGAAGAATTCCAGACAGACTGCATTATTCTAAGTATCTCAGCAAAGCAAAGAAAGGCTCACATTCCCTGGTGAATTACCCATTTCACATGTTACATTAATAAGCATCAGTCAGCTTGCAAGAATGGTGAGTTATCTGAATTTAATGAACTTCTGAACTGAATGGAATGCATCTAGTTGACAAGGTGTTGTCAAATGGAACAGAAGCCAGTATAAGTCCCCTGAAAAACAAAACGAAACAAAAAACATAGGGAAAGCAGAAGCAAGATAGAAGAAAGAACCTAGGACAAGTGTTGGCAGTGGGATGAAAATTAGTGGAAATTGTCTCTGTCTGAGTATGAACCTGTGTGTGGATGTCCCACTCGTGTTTCAAGTTCAGGCCTCTCAGTTCTGGGTGGTTAAAAGGCCCTGGTGTCTCTGGCTGGTAGGCTTCATATTTCCTTTAACTGTAGTATACAGACTCCAAAAACAGGCTGGGGAACTTCACATTAAAGATTATCCTCAGTAAAGATTTCAAGCTATTAACTAAATGAAGTGTTTCCACAGGAGACACCTTTTTTTTTTTTCTTCTAAATCCCTTTGCTCCTAATAAATTAAAGGTAAGTTCTTTAAACAAGTCTTTGCTATTCTCTTCTCCACCTACTTTGTCACATCAAGCATCACACATGTTACTGCTTAAAGCTACAAGTAACATGGCCATTACGTGTGGCATGTGTACACATGATAAATATTTCAGGTATTTTCAGAACACAATGCCATAACCTTGTTTTCTGATTCGATGTACAAAACTATCGTAAGTGGGAAAAAGGCAACTATTGTCATCTGTGTCTTCAGGATGATTTTTGAAATTCTATAATTGGGGATAGTGCTTTTATAAGATACTGTAGTAAAATTGCGGAAAAGGCAATGGCACCCCACTCCAGTACTCTTGCCTGGAAAATCTGATGGACGGAGGAGCCTGGTGGGCTGCAGTCCATGGGGTCGCTAATAGTCAGACAGGACTGAACGACTTCACTTTGACTTTTCACTTTCATGCATTGGAGAAGGAAATGGCAGCCCACTCCAGTGTTCTTGCCTGGAGAATCCCAGGGACGGGGGAGCCTGGGGGGCTGCCGTCTATGGGGTCGCACAGAATTGGACACGACTGAAGCGACTTAGCAGCAGCATAATAAAATTGACTGTAGCATTTATACCATCAAACGATACCTGGTTTGCACACTCCATCCATTATAAGCTGTGCATCACTACCACATGCAATGCTCAGAGGGTGAGTATGGGTGAGTAGAAGAGGAACATTTGTCTGCAGGTGTCACCTGGCCTGTGAGCTATGAATGAATGCCCCGCTCTGAATTCCTCTTACCCTTGATCGTACACCTGTAATGGAAGTTTTCAGCTTGTGCTTCTTTTAGTCGTCTGCATGTCTTAGCACCCTTTTTAGATGTCAAACTCCATGAAAATGAACTTTTTAGTGACTCATGTTGGTATGCTGCTAAATGCATAAAACCTAGAAGGCGTTCCAAAGCCTTATTTGAATGAATGAACAAAGAAAATCACACAACATGTTTCAAGCTGACCTATTTCTTTGATTTATCAAGATATCCGATTTTATTAAAACTGACGTTCAAGGCCTATGTATTCTAACACTTTTATATTCTCAGTGGCCTTATCAAAATAATTTTTTAAAATTTTACTTATCTTTTTCATTCTAGAAAGAGAAAGAGAAATGGTATGTCTGAGAGAGATCTATTGACCCACTGGCTATGTCCTCTAGTTTATGAAAAAATTAAAATCTCTAATTTAAGCCTTTTAGTATCTTCTGTTTTGTCTGTTATGTTAGTGTTCTTTTTGGTCAATGATTGATTTTTTTCAAGTGAAAGGTATATTAGGATTTTCCGGAAAAACAGAACCAACAGGCTATCCATATAGTTTTATAGGAGTTGGCTCAAGCAATTACGGAGGCTGAGAAGTCCCACAGTCTGAACGCTAGAGAACCAGAAAAGGTGTTGGTGTAATTAAGTCAGAATCCAGAGTGGAGGGGGGTGGGCTTGGAGGTGGGGAGGCAACTGATGGCTTAAGTCCTGGCCTGAGTTCAAAAGCCTGAGAAGCCTGGAGCCCTGATACTAGAGGGCCAAGGAAATGGATGTCCCAGGTCCAGCAGAGAGAGAAGGTGCCCTTTCTCCACCTTTTAATCCACTCAGGCCCTCAGTGGATTGGATGAGGTCCACCCACACTGGTGAGGGCCAATCTTCTGGTCAAATGCCAGTTGGATTCAGAGACACGTTCATGGACAAACCCAGAAATAATATTTTAGTAGCTACTTGGGCATCCCTTAGCTCAGTCAAGTTGACACATCAAATGAACCATCAGAATAGCCACAGAAATGTTAGCAAAGATGAAACTTATGGAAGGCTGAGGGGTAAATTGGGGCATAGTCTAGTACTTTCCAGCTGATGTTATTCACACTTAGGGCAAGAGAGGTCCTCAGTGTTTGAAAATGTCTAGAGCACGGCAGCACAATGACATTCTTGGTCTCACCCACTAAATGCCAGTAGCACCTCACCACACACACTCACTGTGACCACTAAAACCACCCCCAGGGCATTAAGCCCCCTGGAGGAATCTATCTTCCCACTCCTGTGTCTTTGGAGAACCACTGTCTGGATTTGTGGAGGTCTAAGACTGATTGTGATAAAGGGTTCCTTGAGAATTTTACAGGGGTTTTCTTTTTTCTGATTCCTCTCAAATTCAGATTTTGTTACTGTGTGCCTGGTTTGACCTATCAAACTGTCACTTTAATGGAATTGTGTGTGTTGAATACTACTGTAAATATTACAGGCCCTTTGTCTGTGCTGAATATTGTTAAGTTCTAGAAAATGTAAAATTTCCAGATAATATGAAGGGTTGGATTTTAGGACAAAAGAAAGAAAGGTTCTGGTAAAGCACTTTATTTCATCATAGTTCCTACAATTCATGTTTGAGTAGTTGCTGTTTTATTAGAAAATTATAATTTCCTTTCTAAATATAGCTAGCATATTATTTTGTTCCTAAATAAAAATTTAAAAATACATGTCTTGAGGCCAACTTGTCTTTTCCTTTGCAACAAGGACTAGTTTTGTTGAAGAAGTAAGTAGAAACCTATCAATTTTGTATCCGTGTATAATTTTATCTTAACCTCTGTCTTATTTGGAAATATCTGACCCATCCTATAATTCCATAGTTAATGTTTTATCAGAAATGCAGTCATTTACATTAATTCCGCTAAGATTTTATCATTCTTATTCATTTTTCCAATCATTCAATCTCAGAATGCCAACTTTGCCAGGCACTATTTATCAAATGTTGGCCAGTTCATTCAAGAATATCTGAGTAAGTGCACTGACTAAAGAAGCTTATAAACCGAGACTCCTAAAGTCAGCAATTATTAATATTTCTCTAGTGTTATAAAACTTACAAAGCAATGTCACATATTCCTGCTTGTACCTAAGAGACCTGAGAACACATTCATATTTCACTATTGGCTCACTTATAATTTGATCTCTTTTGAGCCAGTGACTCTCTGAAGTGTATTACATTATTAACCCATCCTTAAAGGGATGGGACTTGAAGACCAAAATGATTCACAGCCTCATCTTTGGTCAAATGATTTGACCTATGCTTTTCAACTTTGAAGATTCATCAAGGCAGCCTGGCTTAAGAGAAAAAATGGGCAACTGTAAACTGGGGTGACATCCTGCTTCAGACACTCTCTGGATGTGTAAACTTGGATAAGATGCTTAATTCTGAACCAATATTTTCTTATTTGGGAAAAAGAGTGTACCTCACAGATCTATTTAGGACAATGATTTTTCAGCAGGGAAGAAGGAATGGGTTTTTTATCTATTGAATTTAATACATATTTTTGAGTGTCTCTCTTCTGGGCACTGGGAATACAGTATTGAACACAATAGTCAAAAATACTTGCTTCCTGGGTACTTACATCCTGATGGTATTATATTGCAGGTCCCAGTTCAAAGGAACTAGTAGCTAATACCTTGCCAAAGTCCTAAAACCTCCACTCTAATCTCTTTCACTCTACACATCTGTATTTGAGAAGTCTCACTTTAAAGGAAGCCACTGTTTCTAGCTATTGTCCCTTGAGTTTGCCACAGTGAAATGGTAAAAGTTATCATCCTAAGGCTTTCTTAAGACTGATGTACATTACTTGTGAATGAACCATGTGATATTTTTGTTCCGACTACATAAGATTGTTTAAAAATCCATAAAGTCTTTTGAAATTGAATTTGAAGGTCAGCAAGACTGTTCCCTCCATTTTTTCATAAAGTGAGCTAGATTTAGGCACAAGGAAAGGGTGTGAACCTTGAGAGCCTTGGTGGGTGCTTCTTTTGTTTTTTGACACCCCTTACCCCAGCAACCCTGTACAACAGTTATTGACAAGCATAGCTTCCAGGTATAGATACTGATGCTCAGAGCTGCTCTGCAGCCAGTTCACAGGGGAGAGAGGAAAGGAAATGTCAGGGTCCCCAACCACCGTCTAGTGCTTTATGTTTCTCTTCCCACGACACATATCATTTGTGACCAATTAGCAGAGACTAAATTAGTTCCCTGATAACTAGAGAAGTTATCATAGCTGTTTTCTTCCTTGTGTTCCTAATGTCAATTTAAAACATATACAAGAATCGGAAAAGAGGGTTTCTGAGATATTTGTGCAGCTCTTATTCCGAAGAAAAGATAGATTTCTCTCGATGAAGGCTTGACGGCAGCAAATTTAGGCAAAAACTGAAAGCAAAACAGCCTACTCAAGGTTAGACAGTGACTCAAGTCATTCCATGCACTTAAACAATATTTAGGATGACCCTATGTAAACTCACATTATCACTTAAAAGCCAGTGTAAAAATACTACCCATCTGCTGTGCTAGTCCTGCTGTTGCTTGCCACATTTCTCTGACAAGCTGTTACCTCAGTATATAGAGAGAGTATACATTTTGAAATCCGGAGTTTGAATTTGAAAAAAAAAAAAAATGGTATCTGGTACATATGGACTGGATTCTGTTCTTCCAAATGTAGATTTGTAACCTCATTTATTCTTAAAGATGATGTGTTAAATTAGGGGCTTTTTTTTTTTTCCTGTTTCCTTTTTTTTTTTTTAATTCTGAAGATGGAAACTCTTAAAATTTTACACCCGTGACATGAACAGTATACAATAGGAAGTCATTTAGTTTACATCCACCTTGTGTTATGTGGAATGTGTTTATTGCAAACACCTAACTCAGTGGTGTGGTTTTTCTGTGAACTATGTAACTTTCCAAGTATTAAATAGTTGTTAGAGGACTTAGGAAGTGCAGTGTGTGTAATTACTTACCAACAAGTAATTTTCAGTGCTGAATGACTCTTAATTCCAGATTCACCAGTGGCACCGAGGCAGGCGAGATGTAATCGGCCTCTTTAATAGGTTTGTGAGTGTAAAAAGCAAGCCTGGAAGTTAGATCCTCAGGATTCATCCTTCTTTAATGCATGAATCTGTGGATAAAGACTTTAGCTAGGAATCACAATCTGGCATGGACATGCATTATTGCTGAGTGATTTTCTGATTTTTCCATGGGACAGTTACTTCTTTTAGGGTCAGTTGCCTAAGGTATATCCAGAAGTAAAAAATAATAATAATCAGAGCAACGCTGTGTAATTTTCCTTGATATTTATTGTTAATATTTATCCAAGATTTTTCTGGAAATATAATCTGCTATGTTACTCAAAAATTCTGACATTTCATTCATTCTTTCATTCTACAAATATTTACTGAATGAATATTATTTGTAAGATCCTGGACTAGAAGCTCCATCAGATAAAAACACAAGTTCAGCAGGATATTTAAGTGATATATAGACTGGGAGAGAAGGAACAGATAAAGGTATAATTTTAGGAAAACTACAAAGGGAAGTAGGGAGCCTTTTGATAATGAACAGCAGCAATGGGATCATGATACAGAAAAGGCCATTTTAATTCCATGTCCAGCCTGAGGTGGTTGTAGACCTATGTAGACTCTATGCTGTATCTTGCAGCATATGAAATCAGATTATTAGAATTAAAAGATGCCTGCTCTGTCTACTCAAAGCTCCTTGTTCACAGATGAGAAAAGCAAGAGTCTTGGTGAAGAAGGGATTTCCAGTGCTCAGACAGGACCATCGGAATAATTTATTTAATAGAAAACACAAGATGAGAACCTACGTCGCCTTTATTCAAGCCAATAGTCTCCACCCTTTTGGTTTCATATTTGTGTCCACTGTCAGCCAAGGCTACTTCAGGCCAGCCTTGGGGGTTTGAACCAAGTCCAGATGAGGGCATTTTTGAGACAGGGATCTCCTGTTGAACTAAATTCACCTCCATGTTGGCACACATATTACTTCCTTTTCCCCTTTATAATTTTGCTATTGGATTTAACACATGTGGTTAGAGCTAAGACCTTTGCCACAAACATATTTGAGGATGATACTTATTTTTGGATGCAGCTTCGTTTGCCTCCAAGCTGGGTAGGAATGGGCATGGGAGGGAGCCAGATGCAGTCAAGGGGTTCTGAACTGTCGCATCTCACAGTCTGTCCGTTATTACTGTTGGCCCATTGCCATCCCGAGCCTGCTGTGATTGTCTCTTATTACCTTGCTGGCCTTGTCTTCTGTCACTGCTACTTGTCAGTGACATGTTTCTCAGCTAATGGACCAATTTCAGTACCTCCCCACACATATCAGTTGCCTTTTCTCCACACCTTTTCCCATGCAGTTGAGCTCTTCCTGGGATGCTGTTTTTACCTTTCAAAAATCCTTCCAGGTTCTAAGTCTCAAATCAAGCACCACCCAGGCTAAAATGGTTCTGCTTCTTTTATGGCATTTATTAAACTCTACCTTGGATTATAGTTATTATACTGACACTAGATACTGAAATCTTGAAAAGCAAAATAGTTTGTATTTATAGTTACTATCTCCATTGAACCTAGCATTGCTCTTTTTCACTTAATAAACATAGGGGGAATAAATTATTTTGGCATAATATCCCTTATCCCTAAAATTTTCCATGACTTTCTTCGCAATCAGGTTAAAAACTAGAAAAGTTGACATAAGTGCTGGAAAATCTGTCAGCACTTTCTTGAGTTTATCATGTTTCAATATTTACTTCATTGAAACTGAAAAAAAATGTTGACTCTTTTCTCAACAAAAAGCACAAATCCAGTTGACTAATACCCTCCCCTCCCCTTTTCCTTCAAGATAACAATAGGAAGATAAAAGGAGAAGCAGGGTTTTTTTTTTTTTTTTACTATTAATAGCTTGTCCCATTGCCCCCTTTATTCATAAATTCATGATTTATAAGAATCTAGCTCAGCTCACTTCTCAAACTTGAGTGGTGCTCTGGTGAAACTCGAGTCGGGGCAGCTCTGATCCATGTTAAATCTCGCAGCTTCTCCATCAGATCTGCCTGATTAGGCAATAGAATTAAAGTGATATGCTCTGAAAATATAACTTTCATGCCACCTAAAGTGAAGGTTGGCCAAGAGTGTCACTGAGGGTCTGTGGAGCTCTGTCTTTGTAAGGTGGGAAAGATAGTGAGCTTATTGATTGGGATGATATCACTCTCAGTAAATCAAGTGATCTTATTCTCCTCCTTTTAGGTGATAACTAACATTGCAGACCTCGAGAGGTATCTTACATCTCCCAGCCTCTCCATTTTGGCCTATTTATGCATAGAGTGCCACACTACCTCACACAAAGCTTCCCTTCAGTATAGCTTGAATGAATGAGTGTCCTCTAAGCACTGGGACTTGATTTATGTTTGTTGGTTGAATAATTTAAATGTGGCTTCCATCCTCATCATGTCTAGAACTTGTACTCTTTAAAGACCTTCTCTAGAATTTGAACTTATGGTTGGCATTGTCCTGGGTGCTGAAGTGTTGACCCTGGCAGAGAACAAATTAAAGCTCCTGATCTCACGGAACTTAAATTCCAGAGGGTAGAAAAGGACAATTCTCACACACACACATGCACACGCGCACACACATACTGAGTTCAGTGATATTAAATACTAGGAAGAAAAGAGAATAAGAAAATGTTGTACAGATTCAGTAAGGGTAAATTATAGAAGCATTGTTTAGATTAGATGCATTTGAATTGAGATTTGAATGACATGTAGGATGTGTGAAGGATCTTGGGAAGAGCATGCCAGGCAGAGGGAACAGAAATGCAAGGTTCTGAGGCCCGACTGGGTTTGAAATCTGCAGGAACAAGAAAAGCCAAGTGCCAGAAGTGCAATCATGGGCAAGGGATTCAGGACATGAGATCAGAAAGGCAACCAAGAACCAGATGCTATAGAGTCTTATCAGCCATGCTAAGGACTTGGATTTTATGCTGAATGAGCTGAGAAGGCATAGTATGTTTTGAGCTGAAGTGTGGCAAGAGCTGGTCAATTTTTAAACAAATTACTCTGTCCTGCAGAAAATAAACTGTAGGGGTAAAGTCCAGAAGCAAGGGAGCAGTTAAGAGGTTGGGCAAGAGCTAATGGTGTTTTGGAACAAGGTCATAGCTGAGGTGTTCAGATTGCTGTGAGTATATTTCAAAGGTAGAGTTGACATGATTTGCTATTGGATTGGGTGTGTGATGGGAGAGACAGGAATCAAAGATGTCACCATTTTCTGTGTGACTAACAGAGTACCTTCTTATTCTGAGCTCCTGTAGCATTTTTATAGATATTTAAGATTACCTACAATTTTACATCTAGTATTACCAGTAATAAGTGAGTTTTGGAAAGACCCTGGGACTAAAACATAGCTATAGCATATAGACTGTCTGTGTTAAACCTTGTTTTACTGTCTCATCCCTGTACTTGTATATTTCTGCACAGACTGGTGTCACTTGTATCTTTTGATGCCCCACATGGATATGGCACAATCAATTCTGCATGTAGAGATGTAATAAATATCTCATGAAAGAATGAGTTAATTTGAATATCCACATATCATCTATTTTTCAAAGAGTTGCCTGGTGACCTGTCCCATGTGCATGCATGCATGCTAAGTTACTTCAGTCGTGTCCAGCTCTTTGCGACCCCATGGACTGTAGGCCATCAGTCTCCTCTGTCCCTGGGATTCTCCAGGTAAGAATATTGGAGTGGGTTGCCATGCCTTCCTCCAGAGGATCTTCCCGACCCAGGGATCTAACCCGTGTCTCCCAGGTCTCCTGGATTGGCAGGAGATTGGGTTCTATGCCAGTAGCACCACCTGGGAAGCCCTGATCTGTCCCATAACAAACATAATTTTGCTTCTGAGGTGAGGATAAGCTACTTAACACTTTCACTGAGCATACATGTGCATCCTCGTGTGTGTGCATACATGTTCATGTGTGTGTGTGTGGGTTTAAATAAAAGAAATAACTTATTGAAAAGCGATTGAGAGACAATTGTGTATGTTACGGGGAGGGGGGATTGTACTTAATTCTCTGCTGTTCCTTATTTGCATTTTGAAATCTAGCTGGTGTAGAGGGATTGACCCATTCTTTCTGGAGAGCATGGAGTCTATTTTAGACAAATTACTGAAAAAGGTCCCTGCATTCAATGAAATACAGAACCCTTCAGGCTGTAATACCAGAGGTAGCATTTGAATGTAATGTCAACTAATTATTTATCTATAAATGACAGTTTCTGAACATTGTGCTCTTTTTGCATCATTTACTACGTTTGTGGGACATCTAATTATTAAAAAAAATAAGTATTCTTCAGTGGTCTCTAGCAGCACTGAGCAACAACACAGTCTGTGCAAAACATTATTTAAATAGAAGTGCTTGAAAAGCCTCCATTAATCTTCATTTTTGCATTTTAAATGCTTTCCTGCTCACACTTTTGGTATCAAGGGACCAAATGAGTCTGAACTGACTGTATAAAAATTTAAGAACTGGGAGGAGAAGAAATGAGGAAGCTATTTGCATTCCTGGAAGGCAGGACTCAGGTTTATTATAATCTTTCATGGTACTTCATAAAAGGTGGTCTGTTTTTCAAATGCTGTTTAGGGTTAGCTTTTTGTTGCTAGTCTTTAAATTGTTACAAAAGATGTTATTTTTAACATCACCAAGGCAAAAATATATGAAAGGAAAAGTGGAAGGCACCCATAGCCTCCTTCATCCCATGGATCTTACCATGTTGAGTTTGATACCTTGTCATCTAGGCTTTTATTTTTTTAGTTTTAATTTTTATACATTTTAAAAGGCTACTTTCATTTACAGTTATTTCAAACATTGGCTATATACCCTGTGTTGTTCAATACACCCTTGACTCTATCTTATACCTCCAGGAAATGAAATATCATGTAAATAACTATTCTACAAATAATGGAGATACTTAGGGAGGTATACAGAAAACAAGCTGTGGAGGTTCAAGGGAAAACCTTTTGCTAGTCAGGAAAAGTTCAACTTTAGCTGAGCAAATTCATGATAAAGAAGGGCCCTTTTCTCTTCTNATAACTATTCTACAAATAATGGAGATACTTAGGGAGGTATACAGAAAACAAGCTGTGGAGGTTCAAGGGAAAACCTTTTGCTAGTCAGGAAAAGTTCAACTTTAGCTGAGCAAATTCATGATAAAGAAGGGCCCTTTTCTCTTCTTTTCACCATGAGGGCCCCAGTGAGCTTGACCAGTTTACATCATCTCTTGAATGAGTGAGGGCCCTGCATGTGAAGACAAACAAGTATAGAACAGTGTCAAAGAAATAGAAAGATGTGTTCACCTTTATCAACATTTATAGAAATATTGAATATTTATAAAATGATTTGATAGCATAGTCTATAATTAAAAGACAAGGCACTTTCTCTCTGACATTTTCCCATTTTACATTAGGATCTATAATATCATTGATAACTAGATTCGTGTTTTCTCTCTCTGGGGCTTTTAAGACATCATAGAGGAGAGATCATTTGGCAGAATTCATTTATCAGCTAAGTGTTCATTTAACCTGCTGATCTTGACTGTACTAGCTCTTCCAAATGTGAAGAGCCGACTTATTAGAAAAGGCCCTGATGCTGGGAAAGATGGAAGGCAGGAGAAGAAAAGGACGACAGAGGGCAAGATGGTTGGGTGGCATCACTGACTCAAAGACATGAGTTTGAGCAAGCTCCAGGAGGTAGTGAAGGACAGGGAAGCCTGACAGGCTATAGTCCATGGGGTCGCAAAGAGTCGGGCACAACTGAGCAACTGAACAACAGCAAAGGGGAGAGATCATTTGGCAGAACTCATGTATCAGCTAAGGTTTAATTGTTTAATTTAACCAGCTGACCCTGGCTATCCCAGCTCTCCTTGAAGCTATAATTCTGGAATCTGTACTTCCCTGCCCCTCCTGACATAAAAGAAATGGACCATATTGCTGCTTCTCTTCAGAGAGGACAGGAAGTGAGAACTTAGCATGCCTTACTGAAACTGAGTGGGAGTAGTGTATTGGTGGTGTGACTGAAAAATATGGTTAAGACCAACACCCAAACTCTTGAGGAAAATTAGCGCCTCTTCTTTTTTCTCTCTCTTTTTTTAAAATAATTATGTTTCTCTTCTTTGTTTTGCCATCAAAAAAGATTGAGTAAGAGTCAGTCTCTCCAGGAGATGACTGATGAAATATAGCCCTTGGGTTATTTGCATCTCATTCCTGTAGAGTGTAAGGAAGAACATTCCCCACCCATTATAACCACGAGCATGTCATAACAAACACCACCACTTTCTGGAATATATTATTGAGCTCTTGGTTTAATGAATTAGTCTTACAGCCCTCCCTATTGAATTGCCCCATTCTGAGCCAATCATATTTGGCTGTGCTCACTTAGTACATTCAGGGACACTAGGTTTACAAAAATGTGGTCGGAAACTCTGTAACTCTTAATTTAAGGAGTTCCCAGCTTTTAAGTTCCTAGTAATCTTTCTTCCTACTTCATTTCATTGTTTCCCAGCCTCTCTTCCATGAGCACTTCGGGTAAATTTTTACTAGTTTATGCTTGATTTCTTTCTCTTCTTTCTTCTCACTTTTCATTCATTGCAGAAATGGCTTGGCTTTCCACTCTCTTTTCCATCCTGTGTTGGATACACAGTAATGCTCGTAAATTTTTTAGCATACCACAGTATGATTTAGATTAGGAAACACTTCCGTTGTAAACCCCACTTGGTTTTGTTGACAATGCTGTGCCCAAGTTATGAGTTAGCTTAATAATATATACTCAATGAAGATAAAGAAGGAAAACTAACATATAATGGAAACCTAGTTTGCCACAGACATTGGGCTAGGCTTCTTCTTATACAATTTCTCATTTAATCTTCATGGTAACCCTGCTAATTGTGGGTTACGATTCTACTTTGCAATGTGGAATCTATTTTACCCAAGAATAGGTGGCTTAGGTGAGCTATCAGTCTGCCATCTCTGACTTCAAAGTCCACACTGTCTCCACCTCATAGAAAACCATACAGAAAATCAAGAGGGAGCTTTCAGAGGTTTTGACATATTTATTATTTCAAAATTTATAATCCCAGAGCATGCATCCTGCCTTAACAACTAGAGATATGTAAATGAAATATTGATATTCTGTTGTGTAAGCTATTGACAAAATGACCTTTGATGCCATTCTGATCCTATTTAAATTAATTATGATTATGTAGACATCAGAATGGGCTTCCCTGGTGGGTCAGAGGTTAAAGCGTCTGCCTGCAATGCGGGAGACCTGGGTTCAATCCCTGGGTCAGGAAGATCCCCTGGAGAAGGAAATGGCAACCCACTCCAGTATTCTTGCCTGGAGAATCCCATGGACGGAGGAGCCTGGTGGGCTACAGTCCACAGGGTCACAAAGAGTCGGACACGACTGAGCTACTTCACTTTACTTTCAGACATCAGAATAATCAAAATATTTTAAGCCATTTCTGCATGCCTGGCATTAGACTCAGTTATTTGTATAGGATAAAAGGAGAAAAATATTCCTTCTGCATGGCAGATGAAAAGATGGGAGAATTGAAATAAATAACTGGCACTGATTAGGTTCACTTAGATGAGATAGTGTGTCAAGTCACTTTGCTGATGTATAATGAGAGCCTTGCAGAAGGAGAGTGTCAGTGTTAACCAGTTTAGAGAAATAATAAGATCTGAATGGGTAGCCTGGATCTCCATTTCCATCATATGACTTCCTCACTTGTTTAAAAAGTTGACCAAAAACAACAACAAAAAAAACAGGTACAAGGAAGGGAAGGAAGAGAAGGAGGGAGGAAGGGAGAGTGTGAGAAAGAGGACGACTGTGAGTAGCTCCAGCAAACGTGAGAAATATCTTCAAGTTGGTGTTTCCTGGATTGCGTATGGATGTTTGTGTATGAAGGACAACACGTCACAAAGTGGTGGTGGTTAAAGCTGTTACGTTTAGGAGCCAAGTATACAAATTTTAGTTCTGGCTCTATCACTGAATTATTGTGTAGCCTTCAGTTCAGTTCAGTCGCTCAGTCGTGTCTGACTCTTTGCGACCCCATGAATAGCAGCACACCAGGCCTCCCTGTCCATCACCAACTCCCGGAGTTCACTCAGACTCGCGTCCATCGAGTCAGTGATGCCATCCAGCCATCTCATCCTCTGTCATCCCCTTCTCCTCCTGCCCCCAATCCCTACCAGCATCAAAATCTTTTCCAATGAGTCAACTCTTCACATGAGGTGGCCAAAGTACTGGAGTTTCAGCTTTAGCATCATTCCTTCCAAAGAAATCCCAGGGCTGATCTCCTTCAGAATGGACTGGTTGGATCTCCTTGCAGTCCAAGGGACTCTCAAGAGTCTTCTCCAACACCACAGTTCAAAAGCATCAATTCTTCGGCACTCAGCCTTCTTCACAGTCCAACTCTCACATCCATACATGACCACAGGAAAAACCATAGCCTTGACTAGACGGACGTAAGTCATGTAACCTCTCAGCCACCCAGTATTCTGGAATTGTAGGCATTAGGGTGAATGATCGTTATTCTAATTCAACTCCAGTGTTTACTGATTTTACAATTCTTAATGTGCTTTGACTGCCCATTAAGTATTAACCACTTAGTACGTATCAAAAGAGATGTGTTCTTTCTGCTCAAAGATGTTAAAGGCTGACTGTGTTATTAGAAAAAAATTCTGGAATCATGCTTTCACAATTCTTAAGTTTGGGTTTTCCTGTTTGTACTTTAATGTCTCTGTTGCTATACTCTTTCTTACAGTAAAGAAGACAGTAAACACCAGTTTTACTTTCTTACAGTAAACACCAGTTTTAAGTTTTGTGTGTTCTTCCCTCTTACACTGGAAGCCAGTTTTAAGTTGTGATGAGAAAAATCCCCCTATTAAAGAGAAAGAGTACTAGGGGTGAAAGATTAGTCATCTCTAATTCAGAATTTGAGATAGACTAGATAAAAAGACAATATTTTTGAGTGGAGAGCATTAGAAAAGGGAACATGTTAGAGAAAGAGTAGGTAGCAGTCACTACATATGCTAGTGGATTTCAACCCTTGAATATTTGTCTACTCATGGGATAGTCTAGATAACACCCTGCCTTATACTTTTTGAAAAAACACACTAAATTGTTGAAACAGGTATATTTATCCCAAGGGCAGTTTGTACCAACTCTTAGTTAAGTGTTTTCACTCATCTACTCTGTGTTCCCCACCTCTTAGGTAACTTGAAGTGCATATAGGACAGACCATTAGCACTGAAGTTGAGTCCAGGGTTGGACTTCAAAACAGAATCAATATGTCTTAGAGAAACCCTTGAGTTTTGTAACTCTGTCCAGAGGTTATACTTTAAAGGATTTAAAACAAAAACAACAACAAAAATGTTTTCTCCATCCTTTATCACATCTTTTTGCTTAACAGAGGAAAAAATGCGTGTTCTGTAACAGACAAATCAAGACAGGGCAAAATCTTCATCAACACCTACAGTTCCTTCTCAATTAGAAAATGTAAACCCCACTCTCATATTTAAGATGATTGCAGCCTCCAAGACAGATATTTATGTAGAAGGCAGGAAATGTCATGGAGGCAGATAAGGGAGCTCCCAATTATCCCCACCTACTGGTATTCATGCTTTCATGTTTGGCACTGCCCTTGAGAGTGATCAGGACCTGACTTGTTTCTAACCAGTGGAATAAAGCAATGGTGATGGCATGTACAAGATTACTTGTACAGGGTTATGCTTCATAAGATTGTAATATCTGTCCTACAAGGAGACTCTCTTGGTGGTTTTGAAAAAACAAGCCTCCATGTTGTAAGCTGTCATAGGGAGAGGGTCACATGGCAAGGAGTTCAGGGCAGCCTGTAGCTAAAATAAACTGAAGCCTTCAGTCCAGCAGGCTTTAGGAACTAAATGTTGCTGACAACCATGTAAACCTGAAAACAGATCCTTCCCCAGTCCAACCTAACAGTAAGACCACAACCCTAAGGGACATTTTGCTTGTGGCCTTTGAGACCTTGAAGCAGAGGACCCAGCTAAGCCATCATGATACCCAGAACCCACAGAAACTGAGGTAATAAATGTATGTTACTTCATACTACTACATTTTCATTGTTATACAATAATAGTTGAAACAGTCATGTTATTTTTAGAATCCACCATTTTCTTCATCTCTCAGTCTCTTCAAAATAGTTACTAAGTGAAAGTGGCTTGTAGCTCCATCTTCACATTCATTAAAGTAAAGTAAAGTCGCTCAGTTGTGTCCTACTCTTTGCAGCCCCATGGACTGTAGCGTACCAGGCTCCTCTGTCCATGGGGTTTTCCAGGCAAGAGTACTGGAATAGGTTGCCATTTCCTTCTCCAGGGGATCTTCCCGACCCAGGGATTGAACCTGGGTCTCCAGCATTGCAGACAAATGTTTTACCGTCTGAGCCACCAGCCTCATATTCATTAAGTATGTTTTATTTAAGAGTTGGCTTATCTGTGGCTTTGTATTGGTCTTAAATGTGCTCCTCAGTTTCAGGTATCTCTTCAAAGGAGATGCCCTCTGAGTTTGTGTTATAAAGAAGTTGGATAAGGTTGAAAATCATCAATATATCCTTGCTGCTGCTGCTAAGTCGCTTCAGTCGTGTCCGACTCTGTGCGACCCCACAGACGGCAGCCCATTGGGCTCCGTCATCCCTGGGATTCTCCAGGCAAGAACACTGGAGTGGGTTGCCATTTCCTTCTCCAATGCATGAAAGGGAAAAGTGAAAGTGAAGTCGCTCAGTCGTGTCTGATTCAGCGACCCCATGGACTGCAGCCTACCAGGCTCCTCCGTCCATGGGAGTTTCCAGGCAAGAGTACTGGAGTGGGATGCCATTGCCTTCTCTGATATCCTTGCTGAATCCTGCTGAATTATATAAAGGTGAGTTTCTCGGAAAGTGGCTGTCTAAATCTTTCTGTTTCTATGCCATAGGTGGTATATTAGAACTTCTCCTGCCAGGAAATGGGGTGTGGAAACCATTCTTTGAGCTTCTCTGTCATCTGCATTCTAGTGAAATTCAGTTAAAAATCATAAGAATAAAAGTCTTAAAATGAAACCATTATTTTACATAGTAATTCTTGAGCCTGAAGAATGTTAGGGATGTGAGGCCAGCACCTACTGTCCAAAGGAAGAATGTGTCTGTATCAAAGCAACCTCATTGACCTCCCTCAGGCCTTGGGGCCCGAGTGACCCCTGGTTACAGTTTGCTGAAAGACAGAAACTTAGCAGTTTGGAAATGACAGAGGATCCTAATACTCTGAAATAAGTAGTAGCCCTGGAGTAGCCCCAGTGTGGTCACACCTCTTCTGACTTACATGGGAAATTACCAAGCCCTCAAATAGGCTCTCTAACATTTCTTGATTCAGCCAACCGAATGGAAGATGAAGAGCTCTTTGGAAAGTTCCTAGAAACAGTACTTTATACTTCTTTCTTTATAACACTCGTCACATCATTCTAGTTTCTGTTCTACTATTAGCAAAGCCCCTCTTCCTTAGAGCCTCCCTTTCCATCATAGTGCTGCCTTATAGCATGTTTAAATCATTTATTTTTCTCTTCTTTATTTTTTTATGGCCACACTGTGAGGCATGTGGGAATCTTAGTTCCCCAACCAAGAATTGAACCCAGGTCTTAATCATTGGACCACCAGAGAAGTCCACCTCATTTTGAATGAATGAGTGAAAAAGAATATGAATGAACAGATAAGGATGCTTAAATGTTAATAAAAGACAAACCACTCTCTTCTTCCCTTGAGGGATATTTCATTTGGTGTAGCTACATATAGCTCAGGTTTATTTTATGGGTTAAGCGTTTTATTGAACTATTTCTAAAACATTCTGAGTGGGTAACCCAAAAGAATATGGGAAATCAATTGGACTGTAACTTAACCAAGAAGATATTATCTTCTGAGTTCAGAATATGTCATAGAGTTCTGCATTACTAGTTAGCAGAAAACTCCTGAGGCTTATGAAGACTTTCCTAAGGACACAGAGCTCAAAAATAGCACGGAAGAGATAAAAATCCTAGTCATCCTGATTCCAAACTTTATATTGTTTCCTTTATGCACAGACATATATTCAGCTAATATGTTCTGTACATCTGCTATGTCTCATGTACCATGTTAGATATGATGAAGGAATACAGATATACAAGGCCCAGAACTTGCCTTTGTAAGGAAACAAGAGAATTAAGGAAGTGAAATTCTGAGTTTTGTGGAAGGAAAGAAAAAGATGCGGAAAAGTCCAGGCTCAAGTGAATGCAGTTAGATTATAAATCTGCTGATGTTGGCAGATAACTTGACCTTTCTGAGAACTGCTTCCTCATGTGAAGAATGGGGATTAGTAATCTGCTTTACAGATTGGTCAAGGAGATTGAAAAGATTGAATGAGAAAATGTGGGGCGTGGCTGGCATTGAACAGACAACATATTGCAGGAGTAGCTACCTGAGCTTTGAGGTGTGTTTGGTAGAGAGGCCCCTGACTGAGGGAGGAGTCTTGCTGGGCAGAGGGAATGCATGTGGGAGGAGGGCTCACTGACCTGAACTCCAGTCATTGACTGGCCTATGACCCCGGGTCGACTACTAACTCCTAAGACACCTATGGCTCCTTAGATGTAGAGTGGAGATCTTTGGTAGATGCACCTCACAGGATGGTTGGAAAACCTGCAGATAACAGCACAGGCGTGGTTGTAAATCATGAAAATCTAAGGGCAAGTTCTTTTTTTTTTTTCTTTTTACTATCAGGAATACATTAGCAGCCACTTTCTTTAAGATTGTGTCCTTTCACCTGTTTTAAAATTCATGGCTATTATAGTGTCCACTGTAGCCAAGAAAATGTGCATCGTAGTCTTTGTGATAATCTCGCTTTAGTTTGTCGAGATTTTCAATAGTGGTGTGTGTGTGAGAGAGAGAGAACTATTTGGCCTCAGTGAGGAATTGGTGAATTTCTGTGTACTTGGGCTCTGTGTTGCCACTTTGTACCTTACACTTGACTTTCTCTTCTAACAGAACCAAAATTAATAATAATAATAATGGTGAACAACTGCAACGGCTTATTTTGAAAACCTTGTTCAAATACTTTTCATATTCCTCTCCTTCCATAGAGGGCCGTTCTAAGCATTTGAAACCTCTTGATGACTCAAGGTCGTCTTTATGACCATCTATTATTGCATTCTGCTGGAATGCAGGAATCTGTCTCTCCCGTCCCCTCGGGCTGTCAGCTGCCATCTCTGCTGTCACTGCGCTGCCTCTCACAGTCTTTCCCACCACCTTCTAATGTTTATTGGTTCTAATCTCTTCTGGTATGAGGAAGCAGCAGCAAAATGGTCATTAGAATTGTTGGTGAATATCAGCCAGTAAGCACTGAATGCTTATTGTTCCCAGAGGAGCATCCATCATTCTATCCTGGCATCTTTTTAAATCACTGTTTTACTAACACAGAGCTGAGGCTGTTCTTTCCTCCCATCATTCATCATCATCATTATCTTTTTCTTTTCCATCTTTCAGGGAAATAGGAAACTCTGACTGTGTGCTTCCTTCCCCTCTGCTTGGATTTTGTTCTTCAATCACAACAATTAGAGGAGTGTTTCTAAATTGAATCACAGCTGATTGTCTCAGTTTCCTCGTGTGGCTTTAAGAACAAACTGATTTGAAACCTTATACTGTTGGCAGCTTTCATCTATTTATTTGGACTATCAAGCAGGAATGCTCAGTCTTTCAAATGAAGGAAGACATCTTTATTTCCAGTTCACACCCTTCATAATAAGAAGGGTATTTGAAATCAAGCCAGAAAAACATAACTTAGTTCTCTAACTTCATATTACAGATGCTTGCAGTAAAGGAAGAAGCTTCCTGACTAACCAACCTTATCCCCAAATGAGTAGGAGAAAACAACGGTGACACATTCAGACTCAAACAGCAACAACAAAAAAGGAATCATTTGCTTCAATTTATAGGAAAGGCCTCAACTATCCTGAAAATCTATCTTTAGGAAGTTAAGTAGAGATGCAGACCCAATAGAGGGTCTGTACTTATCATTTTATTTAGAAGTCATCTCTGAAAGGATCACTGTGTCATTGTTACTGAAAAGGACCCTGCGTAATAGTTACCCAGACTTCAAAATTGGGGAAAATCTCATTGTGAAACACAGATCTTGTTTCACTCTGGTAAAGACCAGAACTTGGAGGTTGGAGAACTTAGTTTCCCAGCAGAAGTCAGGACTTCCTGTTACAGAGAAAATAAAGCTAAGAATATAAAGTAAGCTGACTCTCCACAGTGGGGGGCTAATGGATGCCCACTGCATCTTCCCAAGTTCATTTCCCTTTTAGGTCCTGGGAGCCAGCCAGTGTCACAAGTCCATGTTTAGGACACACTCCAATTGCTCCCTCCTTCCTTTCTGCCTGGGACACCCCTCCTCACCCCAAACTCTGCCTCCTACTCACCTCCAAGAGGTGCTTCCTGGGCTGTTTGCCTTCCAGGTGGAAGTAATCTCTCTGTGGGATATCTCCGTGGGCTTAGACCTACTCCTCTCTGAGATGACTTTGATCATGATGGACCTGCTGCTGCTAAGTCGCTCAGTCATGTCTGACTCTGTGCGACCCCATGGTCTGTAGCCTACCAGGCTCCTCCGTCCATGGAATTTTCCAGGCAAGAGTACTGGAGTGGACTGCCATTGCCTTCTCCCATGATGTACCTAGGATGAAAGTAATTTCTCTAATGCCTTATTATTATGACATCTACAAGCTTCCTGTGGGCAGGTGTGTTCTTAATTGCCCAGTGGTGTCCAACTCTTTGTGACCCCACGGACTGTAGCCTGCCAGGCTCCTCTGCCCATGGGGATTCTCCAGACAAGAATACTGGAGTGGGTTGCCATGCCCTTCTCCAGGGGGTCTTCCCAACCCAGGGATCGAACTCAGGTTTCCCTCGTTGCAGGCAGATTCTTCACCATCTGAGCCACCAGAAAAGCCCTCCTGTGGGCAGGTGCTGCTTCTAATTTATCTGCTTCCCTTAAGAACCTGCACCTCAATGCAGTTCTCAGAGTATGCTCTTCACCAATATTTGTGGAAAGAAGGGAGAGGAGGAGAGAAGGTGGGAAAGATGAAAGGAACAACTACAGAAAATTTATAGCTAGGGTCATATTCAGTCAGTTCAGTTCAGTCGCTCAGTTATGCCCAACTCTGTGACCCATGGACTGCAGCACGCCAGGCTTCCCTGTCCATCACCAGCTCCCAGAGCTTGCTCAAACTCATATCCATCAAGTTGATGATGCCATCCAACCATCTCATCCTCTGTCATCCCCTTCTGCTCCTGCCTTCAATCTTCCCCAGCATCAGGTCTTTTCCAGGGCTGTATTATAATATGATAAATAATACCTTTGTCTTGTATGCCATTTTAGCATGTACAGTTTTGTACATGTATTTCCCTGGCCTTCATCACTGTCCTGAGATAGTGTGCATGGGTGTCTAGTGTCTATCTGCATGTGCGTCTTTTTAATGTGTATGTATATTGCTCTTCTCTCACTCTTTCTTACACACACACACACACGTGTGCATTATGTGCACATAAAAACAAAAGCTTGCTGAGTGCAAGGGCATTCTTGACTTCATGACTATTCCCCCAGCTCCTTGAACAGTACCTGACAGAGAGGGAAAGCTCATTCCATATTTGTTAGATGAATGAATGCAAATAATACCTCTTTGGTCACCATAACCTTGTGAGGTAAATGCTACATCATCCTTGTCTTGGTGTTTTTGCAGATACCAAAACTAAGGCCTTGAGCACACATAAGGTCATACAGCTAGTCACGGGAAAAACCAAGACTTGAACTCAGATTTTCTATTTCCATTTCCTTTTCTGTCTGTCTTCTGGGAATTTGCTATATTAGTAGCAAAGCAAGAAAAGTCACACAAGGAAAAATTGTTTCCAAATTTAAATGCATGATGCGTACACAAGAAATTACTGACTTTTCAATCCAATGATAACACAGATTGTGTGATTTTTTTTTTTTAGGAGGAAAAGTCTTTCTTTTCCATCCTCTTTCCTTTATTAGCATATGTGTCAGTGTGCGGCACGCACACACACACACACACACACACACACATACACAATAGCTCTCAGCTTGTACTTTTCCAGTCCCTTATTAATTCCTCCTGCAGGCCTTCCCTGTCTTGACCATCCCCAGTGCCTGTCAAGGCTGTGGCTTGGTGAGGCCAAGGTCAAGTGACAGGCAGCAGGGTGTGTCATGGCCCCTTTGGCCAGTGCAAAGGGCTTGAAGGAAGCGAAACAGCAGGCATTTCAAGAGTAGGACTAGGCTGGGCTGTTGTCAAAAGTTTATATTCACCCTAATTGTAGCTCACTTTGGCAAACACGGTAATTTTCTTTTGTTGTTTTGCTTAGTCGCTAAGTCGTGTCCATCTCTTTTTACAGTCCCATGGTCTTATAGCCCTCAAGGGTCCTCTGTCCATGAGATTTCCCTGGCAAGATTACTGGTATGGGTCGCTACTTCCTTCTCCAGGGGATCTTTCCAACCCAAGGTTCAAACCTGTGGCTCTCGCATTGGCAGAGGGATTCTTTGCCACTGAGCCATGAGGGAAGCTCACTGTGGCAAACACAGTAAACATCCATGCAGATTACTGAGTTGTACTGTGTCCAGGGATGTCAATAATCACCCTGAAACCCAAACGAAATATCATTTTTTTGCTGAAACAGAAGCCAAGTATCCCATGCTGTCTCCCTCTGCAGCAGATTGGAAACCTACACATCAATCAGGAGAGGATACCCCTTAAAGCCCTAATGCGTGGAAGGACTTGGAGAACTCAGCAGCAAATTGAGGTGTAGCAACAGTCACTTTCTATTCTCAGGCACCACTCTGCTTTGCTTTTATCTTAAAACAGGATGACTACAAAGGGAATAAGGCAGACAGTGATACAGGCTCCTACACTAAAGTGCAAGAGAAAACAAGCATTAGCTTATATCCGAAGCCCACAAGGGGAGAGATGAGTCAGTAAAAAAACTGTACAAAGGAGATATGAAGTCACGGACGCTGTGGCAGTAGCAGTGAGCAGGCCGTGAACTCCTCAAGGCCTCTTTTCTTCTTTACTCAGACAGATCATCATGGGGTGAGAGGGATGCCTACACATTCACGAGTCTGATTCTCCGTTAGACCATGAGTCAGGCTGTTGTCCATGAACTCGGGGTTGCTCAGTGTAGTGTAGGACTCATTTCTTTCTCTTTTCCTTTCTCATCAGTGACTCAGGAGACTCACTGGAAACCCATGTGAGATTCTCTTCCTGGAATTATCACTGTGGAAGTGCATGTCCTCTAAGCTTACTGGATTCACCCATTGAAACCTGCTTCTCCTTTGATTTTGCCTCCTGTATGTGGTTTGCAGAGATGGACTGTCGGGGTTTCCCACCCGTCCACAACTTGAAGTTTCTATTTCCACATTTTGACTGTCAGTTCTATATTTGGTCAAAATCCTGCTTTTTTGCCTGGTTTCCTAGGGAAACAGCTTGTCAAACTGCTGGGTTTTGTCCATCTGCCTTGCCCGCTTGGGTTTGATTGTGCACTCTGATTATTTCCCAATCTTACAGGAAAGTCACAAAGCCCCAAATGAGGGAAAACCCCTTGAAATTTCTTTAAAATAAGTTTTATGAAAATGAATGGTCAGTTAGGAAATCATGGTTGAGGGAGGGCAGTTTGTGTTTCTGTGTTTCTAGTTTGTCTGTCTGTTTATAGACGGTGATAATAAGGAAGCCAGTGTAAGTGAATGGTAGGAGGGTCAAGAAATCTTATTTTATAGATCCAAAGACATTACACATAAAATATGGATACAGACACAATAACATCCCTGCAAGGACCATCTGTCCAATCAAAAGTGTCAGCTATGTTGTAGTTAAAGAAACACTAGACTTTAAGTCAGGAAACCTAAGTTTTTTGTGTCATTTTAATCTCAGGCTAGATCTTTTCACTGCCACTCTTTGCAACCCTGTGGACTGTAGCCCAGCAGTCCGACTCTTTGTGACCCCATGGACTATAGCCCACCAGACTCCTTTGTTCATGGGATTCTCTAGATAAGAATATTGGTGTAGTTTTCCATTCCCTTTCCTAGGGGATCTTCTACCAGGGATCAAACCCTGGTCTTCTGCATTGCAGGCAGATTCTTTACCATCTGAACCACTAACCCCTGCCCCTTTCATTATCACATGAACCTCATTTTACTTTAGGAATTCGGACCCCCTTGTGCTGAAGATTCTGCCAAACAAGTTGCATTTATTAAGGAAATATGCATACTTTGCCAGTAGCACATATACATTGACCAGCCAGGACTGGGTAGAGTGACTTAACCAGTGTCACTGCCCTGAGTTGATAATCTATCAATAAACAATATAACCCCAGGTACATGCTTGTATGCTTTAGGCCTTAGAAAATCTAAAGTCAACGTGTATCGTGAAATCAACATGATACAGGTTTCATGGGCACACCAGGCTTTTAAGGGCAACAGGTTGAAAACCAGTAACCTAGACAGTTTCTAAAACCTCCTCCAGGTTCTTTGATTAAATTCTCTCCAAATTCTTTGGGGAGCTAAAGGTGGCAGAGAAGGAGAAGAAAGCGTGACTTCATATTTATGGAACACCTATGTTCACCTTACCCAGGGAGTTATGTCAGTGGGCCTAACACCCATGAAAGTCTTGCATATTTCTGAGATGGTTCTGGATTCCTGAAGTCAGAGATGAGCTGAATTCTCGTTCATGGTTCAAGGAGAGACTGTAGGGAACAGCTGTCCAGGTCGTATTCCAGACATCATCTCGCTCCTTGTGTTAGAAACAGAGCCCTCAGCAGATAGAATCTGTTGTTTCGTGTAATTACTTTTCAAGATGCCATTACCAGAAATTTTATGTAAATACATATTTTATTCCCCGAGGCATGTTAATATGAGACCAAAATTATACAACACTGAAAGAAAACAAAATTTCCTTTTTACTAATTTTCTCTATGTGCTGTCGAGAACATGCCATAGGCTAACAGAGGTACCCAAACTTGGCCAAAGCCTCATTTTTTTTCCGTGTTCAGTTTGCAGAATCATAGGAATGTGGCCTTGATATTCAACAATTCAATTTGGTGAACATTTGCTGTCTGCCATCTCTGAGTCAGATATTGGGTCCATGCTAGCAAGGATGGACACTATTAATGAAACAAACACTTAAGAGTTCCTATAATGTGCTAAAACCACATAACTACCCAACTGGTTAGACAATAATTGGTGCCCCAGAAAAGATACTTACTCACTTACCAAGTACTTACACTGTACTTACGGTGTGTCAAGCACTGTTCTGTGTACTTTATTTAATTCACGTCATCCTCAGAATAGCCCTTTGAAAAATATGAGGGCTGTGATTATCTCCATTTTGCATCGATGCACAGAGAGGGTAAGTCATCTGCTCAAAGTCACACAGCCAATAGCAGTGGGTCCAGGCAATGGATTCCTATTGTGTGCTCATAAACACTGTCCTCTGCTCTGAGATTTGAGAGAAGAAATTGGTTTGGGTTCAGGATCAAGGAATGAGACATCAGAAGTACGGTGTTAAGACTAGTGGCACTGACCCTCCAGAGAATGTTTGGGATGATCTGGCTCTTTGCATTCACAGCAGTGAACATAAATATGGGTGGTGAGCTTGAAGAGGAAAATGGCCTCTGTGGTCTCGCTGAAAGAAAAGTATCTTCATTTGTCTGTATGGGGCCATTCAGCAATTATAGGTATAAGACCAGCATGGCAACCAGACCATGCCTGTGTCTACTTGCACGCTTTGCTTGGAGTCAAGAAGCTAACTGCTCACTCCTGCCATCCTGAGACAGGGAACCCTCAGATGCAGAAACCTGATTAAGTAAGCTGGACCACTTCCCCAAGAGGTATTCACCTCTCTATTGGTGAAGGAAGCATCACAAATTCAACCCACTTGCTTTAGTTCAACCCATGGCCCATTGGAGCCAAGAGGTGGACACAACTGAGCATGCACACACACCTCTTCCTGGGTAGGGTTTAATTTCCACCAAGAGAAGGGCAGACAAGAGTAAACAGCACCCTGAAGCGGGCGCCCTGTGACAGGGCCCAGTGCCTAGGAAACCATATTTGCCCTCCTGGGCATCAGTTCCCCTGGCTCTCACACAGCTGCAGCTCCTCTTCCGTCTCCACGGTGCTGGCTTGATCAGCTGCAAGACGAACCTGCTGCCTGGGATTTGGACAGCTCACTTTTTCAGATGCTGCTTAAAATCTTGGAAAAACATTTGATATCACAACCTGCACTGAGTTTAGCTGCCATGCTGAGTTTATCACCTATGCTTAATTTTTTAAATTTACTAACTGATTTTCCTCTAAAGATTCTCTTTCCTCTACCAACCACCACCTTCCTTTTCTTCACTCAGTTTGGCTACTATTTAGGCCAGCGTCAGGGGTATTATTAAGCACAAAGTCAGGTCCAAAGGATGACTTCTTACACTTGGAGTCAAACATTCCCATACTGAAAGCTTCGTTTTCCCTCCATCTTTGTGAAGACAGTGATAAAGTCAGAGTAACATCACAGCCTAACTTAGATAATTACAGGCTTCGAAGGCAGGCAGCCCTGGGCCAGAGTGTGTCATGCTTCATTCACCTCACTGAGCCTCAGTTTCCATATCTGTAAATATTAACTGTACTTACTTCACAGAGGTTTTTGGAATAAATGCATTAATCTATATAAAATTCTTAGCTCAGTTCCTGTGCACTCTAAGTGTCTAATAAATAACAACATGCAGCTTTGAGGATGAGTCAAACCAGTCAAAATACCAGCTCTTCCTCTGGATTTTTTTTATTTTATGTAACCATCAACCTATACCAAAGGCCGTGATGATAAGGGGAAGGTATAGAAAGTTCTAGGCTCCTTTAGACTAAGATAACTTCATCTTTTCCCCATAGCCATTTTTGCAACTTTTACCCTGATCAATGGCTCTGATGTATGCATGCATGCTAAGTCACTTCAGTCGTGTCTGACTCTTGGCAACCCCATGGACTGTAGCCCACCAGGCTCCTCTGTCATGGGATTCTCCAGGCAAGAATACTGGAATGGGTTGCCGTTTCCTCCACAGGGGATCTTTCCTGACCCAGGAATCAAACCCACATCTCCTGAGTCTCCTACATTGGCAAGTGGATTCTTTACCACTAGTGCCACCTGGGAAGCTAGCGCCACCATGGATGCAAGAGGGATAGACAATTCCCATGAGGAATGCCGGACAGTAGAAAAGAGAAGTTAAACTTGGTGTTTGACATCCAGTTCTCATTCCCATATGCTGGTCAGAATTATCTGAGGAGCCTTTAAACCACACCAAGATACTGATCTCACTGTTCTTGGGTGAGGAGTGAGCGTTATTCTTTTTTAAGCTCTCCTAGTGAGGGGCAGCCAGGATTCAGAACCCATAACTTAGAGGATCAGGGAGCCGAGGGAGGAGATAAAATGCTCTGGAGGCAAGCACGGGAAGAATCAGGATGAGACAGACTCACCAAGCGCTTTGCTTCTGCTGCGTCTCTTATCTCAAGCCACATGTTCAGGCAGTACAGAAACAGTGGAGGTAGGAGGATGCCAACATCAAGGATGAGAAATTTGCTTCTAACCTTCAAAGAGACATTAGGCAGGAGCTTGAAGACTCTAGCTTGGGGACCAGCAAAGGCCCCTGGTATGTACATGCAGAGGTGAAATACATGTACTAATGTGAGTGCCTCAGTGTCAGGCTCTCTGAAAGGACAGTTTGCTTTGCTTGCTGTCAAAATAATAAAGGAATTCTGTCGCTTTCTTATGAGGCTTTGGATTCATATGCTTGGTTGCAGCTTATCTCTTTCCTCCATCCTTTCTCATTTCTACTTTCCAGATTATGGGAAATCATCTCGTTTGGTTCCAGCTGCCCCATTTTAGAGATGAACAAGCTTGAATGATGTCTGACATCCTGCAGTCCTGTGGGAGCAGATCTCTTGTCTCTTGGACAGTGCACCATGATCATCTACTCAGTACAGGGTTCAGGGATGGAAGGGCTAACTTACAAGTGTCTCCAACTTTCTTACTGACTCTTTCTGTCTTCTTAACCAAGCCTGGAATATTCCCTTGCCATCCTGGCTAACCAAGTGTCTTATTTTCAAACATGGTTGAAGTTTCTTCTTTTTGAAAACATAGTTCTTACCTTAACTGCCCCAGGCATCACTGCAGAAGAACCATGACCTTGCTGAAAGCCTTTGCATGCCAAATGAGACTTAATTTTCCCTAAGTACTTAGAAGAAAAAAAACAATAATGTATATGATGGGCTTTTGGCCTGCACCCATATCCTTTAGGAGAAGATTGAATTTGGCACAGTTCATATTCTGATTTAAAGAAAAATGTCTTGTTCTGATGTCACTTGTCTAATTAATAGTTAAAAAAAAAAAGACTGAATTTTTCTTATGCAATGTCATCTAGCCTTTGAGATTTTAGAGTTGCTGCTGCTGCTGCTGCTAAGTGACTTCAGTCGTGTCCGACTCTGTGCGACCCCAGAGACGGCAGCCCACCAGGCTCCCCCGTCCCTGGGATTCTCCAGGCAAGAACACTGGAGTGGGTTGCCACTTCCTTCTCCAGTGCATGAAAGTGAAAAGTGAAAATGAAGTCATTAAGTCGTGTCCGACTCCTAGCGACCCCATGGACTCCAGCCTACCAGGTTCCTGGGTTGCCATTGCCTTCTCTGAGATTTTAGAGTTAGATGTCCCAAATCACTGTCTTCTTTGAAGTGTCCTAGTAGATAATCTCACCATAGTGTTCATAAAACCTTATTATACTCAGGGCTCATACATAGAAAGCACTGATCCTCCCCTTCTCTTATTTGTGTGTTCATTCAGTAAACATTTTTTGAATGCCACCTATGTGCTCAGGTGGTTGGAGGTTAGGAAAATGGTACACAGGGCATGTGCTAGGGTATGAATCAAGGAAGTTGAGGCTATGAAGACAGGACTGCAAAGAACTTCATAAAGTAATTCTCAGGGGTTGGCAGAGAGCAGCCAACAGAGGTGTGCGAGAATAGAGGCATAGTATAATTAGATTTGTATCTTAAGAGAGAAAACATTTGATTATGGTTTAGCCATTCAGCAGACACTAATTAAGCACCTTCTGCATGGCAGATACCATGCTTGGCTCTGAAGATACAAGAAAGATAAAAAAAATGGTCCTTGCCCTCAAGGAGCTCACAGTCTATTGAGTTGCCTTTCTGACTTTCCCACTAGATTGAGAGCTCCTGGAGGGCAGGCACTTTTGTTCAACTGAAAAAAAAAAAAAAAAAAGTACAAGTTTCAGAATTAAACCTGGGTTGCAGCTCTATTATTTTTACTGTGTGCACCTCAGTTAACTGATACGTAAATCAGGGCTCTTGGTGCCTGCCTCACTGAGGATGTGGAGAAATTAAAAGAGACGTTAGGATGCATTTGACATGGCAGGAGCTTTGTAATCTGTTTCTTTCTGTATCACAGTGCCTGGCACGTGGTAGGCATTCAGGAAGTAGACTTCTGCTGTCTGGCTGGTGGGAAGGCTTGTGTACTCTGGTACCTGAGGGTTGGGGAGATTTCAGCCTGGGATCTGTAAACTGGCAGATCCCGTCTTTGCTTGCTCAATGATCAAGTTTCTTGCTCAGACTCTGAACTAGTCAGGACCTGTGTTGCTTTCTCGATCTTCAGTCCCTGAATCCCAGGCATGCATCTTGCAAAAGTCAGAACCAAAGTCAAAGGAAAATGACGAAATTTTCTCTCTGGCCAAAATGCTATCACTTCATCAAAGGCAACAAATCTTCTTGGCAGGAGAAGTTGAGTTGTCAGTGCTTATAATTGTATTTGCAAGTGAGTCCTTCTCACAGTGGCTTAAAGAAGTGGTGTTGGCTGTCCCTGGCCTCTTTTTGACATTTTTGTTGTTTTCAGAACATTTTCTCAATTCATGATCTCACTCATTCCTAATGAAATCTCTCTGAGGTCCACAGGGTAGGAATTTGAATACTTCTATCCATTCAGTCACCAGGGAGATTGAGACCCACAGAAGAAAACTGACTCATCCAAAGTCATAAAGCTCTGTGTGCTATGTGTTTGTAAGATGTTTGTTGTGACATCAGAGAAACTGTGAGAAAGAAGTATTTTTTGGTCTGGTTAACACATGGTGGTATATCAGGAGATCTGAGTTCATTTTTTTAGCTGAGTGAGTTTAGGAAATTCAGGATGGGATTCTTAAGATTGATATGTTTATCTGACCTGTGAAATCACTGTGTCTCTTTCCTGACTGATCCCAAGGTAAACCTGTTCTGTCATAGACCATGTCTTCTATTCAATATATTGTCAATATTTACATTTGGCAAACTCTTAAAGATTTATATCATGCTTCCAAGGGTAGTTATCTTCAAATCTACCATGGGAACTATAATAGAACCTACCTGTTCCAGAAGAAGTTCTCGAGAGATTGCATGACATATGCTAGGCCATGTGACTAGTATGTGGCAGATCTAGGGCTGAAATCCTAAGTCCTGTGGCCTCTGAATACAGTATCTGCACTCGACATCTCAGCCTCCATCTTCCTGCCTGTTGTTTGCCATGGGTTAGGCTTTCCATTTGGAAGTTAAAATTTGGTAAACCTAAACTTATAAACCTAAAAGTTTGCCATTGTAATGCAGGTATGGTGTACCCTTCAAACTGATAAATCTGTGGCTTTAAAGGGACTTTGTTGTTGTTCAGTCACTTAGTCATGTCCCACTCTTTGGAACCCCATAGACTGTAGCACACCAGGCTTTCCTGTCTTTCACCATCTCCTGGAGCTTGCTCAAACTCGTGTCCATCAAGTTGGTGATACCATCCAACCATCTCATCCTCTGCCGTTCCCTTCTCCTCCTGTCTTCAATCTTTCCCAGCATCAGGGTCTTTTCTAATGAGTAGGCTCTTCGCATCAGGTGGCCAGAGTACTGGTGTTTCAACTTCAGCGTCAGTCCTTCCAATGAATGTTCNCTCGAAGATGGATTTTCCTGCTATCTTCTAAATAAAATAGAGCTGTAACACTGATTTGTCTAAGAGCTATGACATGGTCCTTTCGAGACCTGAGAGCTATAACACGGTCTATCCGAGACCTGAGAGCTGCCACACGCTGAGAGGGCTTTAATGTCCATCACTCCAAATCTTTGTTGTGATGAGACAAAGAATCGAGGAACATACACTTGCATGACAATTCAATAAACATTTGCTGAATAAATGAATTCCACATATGAATGCATACAAACATGTAGCTTTGAAGAATTTTGAAAAATGAGGAAATATCTTCTAATAAAGTTACAAAAGATTCATGTTAAATTTAAAAGAATGTTTTAGTCTTTTATAATTTAGAAAAGAGGATCTAGCATTTAGTCAGCATTCAGTAAATGATCTTTATTTGATGCATTACCTTTTGATAAGGAAAATGAAGAAACTAAGATTGTTTTATATGAGAATTCTTGCTTGTAAGTTCTGGAATGCATATTTTGGCTCACTAGAAGCTTTTGGTTTCTGAAATATGATGAGCTCTGCATAGCCCTCACACACAACTCCAGAAGTCAATGCCATAGTGAGAAAGGAAAACCACAGAAAACAAGGAAAAATAAAAACAGGTGGAGTTTAGATCTACGATTGCTATTAATCAATATAAAACAGGGCTTGAAATATCTATAATATTTATAATACCAGGGGCTCCCTGTTTTTCCATAGACAATGTAACAATAGTAGTAATGTTGTGTGGATATATGATATTTGTGCCTGGCTACCATCCCTTCATTTAGGAAGCCTTGCTTCCCCAATTCCATTATCTCACCTCCTTGCCTCAAGAGCTGGCATTTGACACAGAGCTGGCCATTCCACATATTACCATTTATTTGGTAATATTTGTTCCAATTGGCAAGTCCTTCACATTGGATTAAGATATTGATATATCTTTATATGAGTTATTAAATATAATAGTTATTTTTCTAACAAGTGATTTAGCTGGAAGAAAATGACCAAGTCTGGGATGTTCTCTGATATTTGGAGAGACATTCGATCTGTGGAATAAAGTCAAACAAACATGGGAAAGGGGGAAAGGAATTAGAGAAGAAAGGAGAGAGGCAGAAAAGGGAGAAGGGGAAGTGGTGAGGGAATGGCAGAGGGAAAGAATGAGAATGAACGAGAATGAATGAATGTGTCCTGAGGAAATTAAGACCTAGTTCTACTTCCTAAACCTCAGCTACTTGCTCCCCTATCTTTGATTCCAATGAGTTAAACCATTAATTTCCTCTCAGGTCAATGTTCCAGTGCACTCCCTCCTCTGCTTAAGTTAATTTGAGTTGAAATTCTTTCACTTAACAACTGAAAAAAAAAAAAATACTCAGTAAAGATTACTTCTTGCCAAGTGTGTTAATCTCAGAATTATATCTTCCCATTTTTGCTCTTCTAGGTTTCACCACCTATGGAAATAATTTTCTACATTAAATTTCCTCTTTTTGAAATAGTACTCTTTCTGTACTCCTGGCTGGATTCCATCTGATACAGTATCTGAAACTGGAGCTTGGGAAAGTGGTCTCAGAAACATACCTTTTATAACTGTCAAAACAGAGATGGCAAATGAAGCTACTGAGTTGGGTGACATTCCTCAGAAAGAACATGGAAAATAACATTCAGGTGGAGAGATAATTTTAAAATAGAAAATCAATGTGGGCTCGTTGGGTGGAGTACAGGTTTCTATTCATCTTGAATTTGCATTGATTTTGGCCTAAATAATGTCCAAGACCAGAGGCAGAACTATTTGATGAATGATCAAGTGGATGTGGTCTTAATCTATATAACGCCATAGTCCAGAAAAGAAGAGAAGCTAAGATTGATTAAGACGGAGATTGAGGTAATTCACCAGGTGGTGCTAGCAGTAAAGAACTCACCTGCCAGTGCAGGAGACATAAAACCGTGAGTTGGATACCTGGGTCAGGAAGATCCCCTGGAGGACTGCCTGGCAACCTACTCCAGATTTTTGCCTGGAGAATTCTATGGACAGAGGACCGAGGAAGGCTGCAGTCCACGGGGTTGCAAAGAGTTGGACATGACTGAGTAACTTAGCATGCCCGGACACATATGTGGTGGTAAGGCTGTCCTTAAGCCACCTTCTACACCTCCCTGGGTCTAAATGCTTATCTGTAAAAAGACTTAAATAATAATACAAGCATACACTGTTTTGAACAATTTATATGATGTGATGTATGAAAAAAATTCAGTCTCATGATAAATGATCAGTCCAAAGCAGCTGCTACTGTTGTTAATAATGCTGTAACATGAAAAAGAAAATTGTAAGACTAAACTTTTTCCTATGTATACATCATATATACACACATACACATGTATATGTATATACTTAAACACACCCACATATATATATATATATATATATATATATAATTTTATTTACTGTTANTAATGCTGTAACATGAAAAAGAAAATTGTAAGACTAAACTTTTTCCTATGTATACATCATATATACACACATACACATGTATATGTATATACTTAAACACACCCACATATATATATATATATATATATATATATATAATTTTATTTACTGTTAGGTTAGTTTCCAATTAAAAACAAACTGTTCTAAATGATATTACGAAAGCTTAGAATAAATAAAATCCCAAATCCTTTGGATAAGCTAAGTTTGCTGCCAAATGAACTGTTTCTGATCTCTGTCTCTCATATCTTTGGCTGTTTCACAGTTCTTATCCTGTTCGCTCTCTGCTTCAATGTATTCCAAGATGCTGTCAGAAAGAAGCTAATTGGTCGTGTTAACATCCGCTATTACGCCTGGCTTTCAGAGCTTCAGCCACGGTGGCCAAATATGATACAATACTTTGGATCTTAACAGATACAGAATTACATGGTCTGCTCATTTCCAAGAAACAGCTCCGTAAACTGGCACTGTGGTGATAGAATCTCTTCAACAAAATATTTACCTCACTTACATGTTTGAAAGATTGATCTCCTCTTGACACAGACACACTTGTGTTCAAGTTTGCTGGTCAGATCTAAATTTTACATCGGGATGTAAAATTCAAAGCTGTCACACTGAATTCGATTTTTTATTAACAATCTGTCTTTTCTTGGACACAAATCCCAAACAAATTTAACATGCTGATTCCATATCTGTGGTCAAAATGAAAGCAAATACCCAGGCTTGATGGTCAGTCATTAATAGCAAATGCCTCTGAAACCAGATCAGCTCATCCCAATTTGGAGAGTTTTCTAAATTTTATTAAGCAGAACTAAATATGATTAAAATGAACAAATATTGGTTTCCATTCACCCACATCTGTTCAGTTCTAACATTTTCTCTTGGCTCACCACTCCAATCCCCTCAAATAGCCCCAAGTAACTACAGGCATTTAAGACGGTAGAAGTTGCTTGGTGTGTATGTGTGCTCCCCTGAAATTGGGTCCAGGTCCCGACATAACATGTCCAACTGCTACAGCTGCAGTCATGAAACATCCACAAGGGACAAACAAGCATGTGAGCATATACTGTGGGTCTATATGCAACAACCTACATATAAAATATTCAAGAAGCTGAGCAGCACATCATAGCCTAAAGGCATAACAAATTTTTAACACATCATAGCCTAAAGGCATAACAAATTTTTAAAAGATGTAAAATACTGTATAGCATTTTGTCCCAGGAAAATGAGATCAAATCTCCTTTTTCCTGTTCTATTATAGCAGGACCTATTGCATTCCAGTCCTGGCACATGTTAAGAACATAATATGTGTGTTCAGTTGCTTAGTCATGCCCAACTCTTTGTAACCCCATGGACTCTAGATCGCCAGGCTGCTCTGTCCATGGAATTCGCCAGGCAAGAATACTGGAGTGGGTTGCCATTCCCTTTTCCAAGGGATCTTCCTGACCCAGAGATTGAACCCAGGTCTCTTGTGTCTCCTACACTGGCAGGCAGATTCTTTACTACCAACACCACCTAGGAAGCCCCAAGAACATAATGGATGCTACAAAAATGACTGCTGAATAATCAAGGAATTTCCTGGGGTTTATCACACCTTACCACTTTATTTCCACCTACTCTGCACAAGTCACTTGAAAAACAGTTTTATAATAACTTATAATTTTCTTGAAAAAACTAAGTCACACGGAACAATTAAATTTGTTTAATAACATTAAAACTATTGAAATTTCCCAAATAGCACAATGATAATAAATACATGATTTTGGGATAATGCATGTTGAGCTAAAGATGGCCTTCTTCAAAAGAACCTTGGAGAACCAAAAAACTCAGAAAGAAAATTCTAAAGCAACATTAAATACTATTTCCAACTCCACTTTTTCGCCTCTGTCAACTTTATTCCACCTGGGATTTAATGAAAGCCCTCTCTCAGTTTATTACATCCTCTTAGGATATAGATGATAGGAAATGTGAAATGTAGATTTTCTCTGTGTGGTTGTCTTTAGGGGAAAACCTTTCACTGTTTTAAAGAATAGCCATGAATACTAAATAGCTCTTATATTAGCCAAGGAATAAGCCAGGGAATAAAACTTTGTTTATGCAATTATTCTACCTTCTACCAAAAATTTTGGCTTATATTTAGATATGTAACATAAACAAAAGGTGTTGATTTCATTTGCCCCTCCATCTAAGAGGCTGGATAGTGAGCTGTTATTATTATCTGTGTACTGCCCATGTGTCCTGCTGGATCAGAGGAAAGAGGGCTTTCTTATTTCCATTGTAAAGCACATTAAGCAGGTGGAAACTTCTTCTCCAGCATGTGTAAAAGTAAAAATCAAATGTTCAATTTAATTGAGGAAAATAATTCTATCACACTCCAAAATCTGATAAGAATAGTAGGACTTATGAAATTATGGCTTCAGCAAACACTCACCCAAGCACAGAATGATACAATTCTCAGAGCCAACACCTGCCAAAACATCAAGGTATGCTGGTAGCTTTCAGGGCTGCACACTTGACATTATTCCCAATAGGGTAAAAGAGAACTCTGTATTTACTATCTGTTTGATATTTCAAATATTTCCTCATAATGTCTAATTGAAAGTGAAGAAAAAATGACTTTTAAGTGATCATTAACTTCCAATCAAGGAAAGTCCCACAAACTCTAGAAATTATTAAAGAATAGATATTAATAAAATCTACAAAGGTTAGTAGTTAAGTCTGATATATATATATATAATATATATATATATACAGTACATATAGTTAACATTATACATATGAACAACAGGAAGATATTTTACAAAATCAGGAGAGAGAAATGAAAAATTATTACAATAACATTTTTAAATCCCCCTAAATGTGTGACAATAAAAGGATTCTAAGCTTCAGGTTATTATTTCAACTCATTCGATAAGAGACTTGTCTAGAAAAACAGTGAGTGTGTTCAAATACATATGTTCTACATCAGCCGTAAATAAATTGTGATGAGCAGACCCTAGGGTGCCCCCATAATCCCCATCTCCTGGGATCCATGCCCTCATATCATTTCCTTCTCTTGACAGTGGAAAAGATCTATGACTTGCTTCTAATCAAAGAACATGGAAAAAGTGATGGGATCTCACTCCTGTGGTTATGTTAACTCGTATAAGACTGTCTTTCTATCAGACTCACTCTAAAAACTGTCTTTGCTGGCTTGATGAAGTAAGTGACCAGGCTGGGAAAGAATACACAGTAAAGAAATAAGGAATGTGGGCAATCTTCAGGAAGAGAAAGTGTGCTCTAAGAATCTGAGGCTCTGGAGGGCAGCCTCTAGGCCCTGAGGGTGGCCTCTAGCTGAAAGCCAGCAAGAAGTGTTATCCATCCTACAACCATGAGGAATGGAGTTCTAAACAACTGAGATAAGAAGTAGACCCTTTCCTAATAAAGTTGCCAGATGAGATTGCAGCCCATCCTATACCTAGACTGCAGCCTTCAGAGATGCTGAGCTGAGGACCCGTTTAGACTGTTCCCACTCTCCTGACCCACAGAAGTTTTGAGATTATGAATATGTTTTTTTAGGCTGTTAGGTTTCAGTAATTTGTTGTATAGTAACAGAAACTAATACAGAAATGGCAACATGTCTGCAGTTTGAGGCAATATTTAGTTATCTATATCTCTGTCCTCAAATTTCACATGTGAATAAAAAGGTAATACACATAAAGGTTTAATTACAATCAGTAAGATTAATATTTTAACTGCTAATATCTTTTTTACATCAGAAAATGGTACAAAAAATAGAAGATGCTTTGCCAAAAGATACTTAATATTAAAGTAATCTTAGTCTAGTAGTCTGGTTGCTCCTTTGCTTATATGATAAAAAACTGAAACATCTTTATACATGTATATTCATTCCTCTTCATAATAGCTGGATTGCTATTTTTCCTTCATTAAAGAGATACATATAAACTAAAAGGTTCTTATGCTTGATCTCAATCTTCCCTGCCAAAAATATGTCCTTCAAAGGGGCTTCACATTAAAATCAAAATTATATATGTAACCACCCCGTTACTAAACATTACTAATGTTTAGTAATTAGATCATATTAAACTTTACATACAAATTTCAGCAAGCTCACGAACAACACCTGCATCACTCTGGCCTTAGCAACATTCAAAGATACCCCCTCAGCAATAGTGCCCCTGCAAGTCCAACTGAGAATGTTGGGAGAATTCATGATATGCCATAGACCACTTCTGTCACCAGCTATATACTGTATCTTGATGTTCCACACCTACTAACACCTTAAGAAACAAAGAGGCATTTCTGAGCCACTATTTAATGCTCTACCCTCAAGCAAGCTGGGTAGCTGCTGTCATTCATGACTGAAACAACTCTTCTCACCTTTGAGAAGCTCCAGAGCCAAGCTGCATGAATCAGAGGCATTGCAACATGCATGGTGAGGGTTCTTTAAAGTTTCACACATATCCTTTCTTCCTTGCCAGGTGGTCTGGATGTGAAGTAGTTCAAAACAAAAGTGATCTCACTCTGCCCTGAAATGGGACAGTATTCTGGCTCCCAGACATAGGCCCCGTCACTCTTTGTTTCCCCTTGTAGTAAAATCTCAGAAGCCTTTCCTTTGTAACCCCCACCCACTATCGTAGCCATGTCCAAATATTGGTTTGGCCAAAAATTCATTTGTGTTTACCTGTAAGATATTATAGAAAAACTCAAACGAATTTTTGGCCAACCTAATGTTTTGATACTCATATTATAGTGGTTCCTTTTCAGAGAGAATCATTATTTCCCATGTAGATTCAAACAATTATGGATTGAGGAGGATTATGGAAGCACACTGAACCCCACATTCCAGAAATACCTCGGCTCCCCACTACAGGTAAGATAACCTATTCAGCAATACCCTTCTGACTACTATACTTCAAGTAGCAAATGAGGAAATAAGATTTGTTTCTTTTAATAATTACAAAGACTAATTTCTTGAACTATGCTTTACAAATGTTGTCCTGAGATCAATTAAGAAATATCCAGTGTCATAGAAAATAGCTAGTCTCATGCATATTGATCTGAGTGAATGAGAACAAAGTATTTAGGAAGTGGAAAACAATAGCATCAATCACACTGAATTTGTCAGCTTACCAATCATGATACAGATGCTAAAATTACTAAAGAGCTATAACTTTTTAGAGCATGGCATTTTAGATTGGCATTAACTTTGATATATGACTTCTAGTGCAGTGGGTAATGACAAAAATAGAGAAGCTATTATATTATAAATAAATATCTGGGTGTACAAATGAATCCTCACTAAAATATTTATTTGAAGTTAATTAAGTTCCATTATATAGCCATCACTACAAATTATCTCCCGCATTCTAATCATTGGTTAAGTGCTTATTACCTCACAAAGATGAATAAATATAAGTCAAATCACTAAGATGCCTATATTTGATTTCAGTATGGGAAATGATTTAGTTTATCTGAAACAACTGCCAAAATAAATTTGTTACATACACCACACTCTCACAAATAGACTCCAATGTATCTGATCAGGTAATTTCCAAACCTGGAACAATGTTGAACACTCAAATATTTTCTGAATAAAGAAAATATCCCATTACCCATGAGTATTGTGAATGCATCTACATTCTCTCACAGAAAATCTGAGAAAAAGCTAAAGGAGACAACAGAACCAAGATTGCAGTGTTCCTCCCTCTTCACTACTACCATACAGCATGTTGCCTGGATAGTGAAGAGGAGGTGGTTAGGAAGATCTGATGTACTTCCTCTCACCTTACCTCATTAATGACCTTCGGCTTCCACCTTTCTCCATTATTTTATCCCCAATTTCTTGCCTACTGATAATGTTGACCATCTACTTGTATACGTCACAAGAAAAACAGAGGTATAGAATTGGCAAGTAAGTCATGAGGTATTTACTTCATACTATCAGTGGCAAAGAGTCATAGATTTTTTTTAACACTCTTCTCCCATGAAGTGCACCTTTCCTATTTTTATTATTTTATTTTTGGCTGCACAGCACAGCATGTGGGGTCTTATTAATAGTTCCCTGACCAAGGATTGAACTCATATCACCTGCATTAGAAGCACAGAGTCTTAAGCATTGGACCACCAGGGAAACCCAAAGAGTCATATATTTTCAGGATGCTGCAGTGTACCATGAGCAGAGTTAAGTATACATTGCTATTGTTGTTGTTTGGTTGCTTTAAAACAGTAACTGTCAAACTATTTACTGAATATTCATTTTTGTTTCAAAGAACTTCAATAAATCTTAGTGATGTCCTGAAAATGAAAATTCCATTAAGAATAGTCCTCTTGGCCATGTTCATTTCTATTCATTCTTTCTTCAGGGCCTAACATAATGTCTGGAGCATTCAGTCACATCTGAATTTCACATATATTATGTGAAGACCTTAACTATAACAGGCTAAGACAAAGGTAAGTAGACCTCTTTCTCTTGTTTTTAGTACATATTCCTCAGTGAGTTGACTGTAAAGTCAATTATAGAAGAAAACACCAGGATCTTCCAAAAGCATACACATCTTCCTGTGATGAGATTAAAATCAAACATTAAATCAGTGCTGTAATACTGAAGTAGACAGAGAACACAAAATTTTTAAAGTATATAATTATACCCCAATCTATTACATGATATTATTTTACTGTGCTAGCTATACAAACTGTTGGCAAAAGCTAACTTAAAAATTGTTAAATAAATAATTTCCTATATTTTCGTTAGATCAATGAGCTATATTTATTTATAACAAGGAAAAAATTTAAAGAAAAAAATAGTACTTAAGCCTTTAGTGTATATTCTCCTTATATTATCCATGTAGATTTCTGGAACATTTCCACTAATTAGATGACTCTCAAAACATTTTCAGTTTTAACAAAACACATCACCATTTTACTTTAGGTGCTGAAGGACCTCAGTATATTTTAATATAGCTTATCTAATTTATAAAGCATTTTCATGAATGAATACACAATTATCACTCCTCCACATCCTACCACTAAAGGGAAAACTACATAATTATGAATTAATGAGAAGGATTTTCTTTTGTAACTTATGTAAACTAATTTCATTACTGTATAAAAACATATGGTTCCTATAATGACTGAAATTAATGTTTTTACTAATTTATTTTTCCTCATAATAATAGCATTGCATTTTAAATATGTATATTATTATTTTGCTTAATAATTTATATGAGGAACTAAATTCTTATGTAAATCAATTATGTAAATAAATNAGGAGGAGGCAGGCCCGAGGCAGGGACCGCCTCAGAGGCAGAAGCGCCGCGAGGAGCCGGCGGAGCTTCGCGGGCCAGGGCTCAGCCACCCGCCGTTCCGGTGCCCCCTCGCCCCCTTCGCCAGCGCGGCGCCCCCCGGCAGCCTCCAGCATCAGTCCCTGGGCAGCATGGTGAGGTTCACCGTCGGGCCCTCGCCACCATGTACGTGAGCTACCTCCTGGACAAGGACGTGAGCATGTATCCCAGCTCCGTGCGCCACTCCGGCAGCCTCAACCTGGCCCCGCAGAACTTCGTCAGCCCCCCGCAGTACCCGGACTACGGCGGATACCATGTGGCGGCCGCGGCAGCCGCCGCCGCCAACCTGGACAGCGCGCAGTCCCCGGGGCCGTCCTGGCCGGCCGCCTACGGCGCCCCGCTCCGCGAGGACTGGAACGGCTACGCGCCGGGGGGCGCGGCGGCCGCCGCCAACGCCGTAGCGCACGGCCTCAACGGGGGCTCCCCGGCCGCCGCCATGGGCTACAGCGGGCCCGCCGATTACCACCCGCACCACCACGCGCACCACCACGCGCACCACCCGGCCGCCGCGCCCTCCTGCGCCTCCGGCTTGCTGCAGTCGCTCAACCCCGGCCCCCCCGGGCCGGTCGCCACCGCCGCCGCCGAGCAGCTGTCGCCGGGCGGACAGCGGCGGAACCTGTGCGAGTGGATGCGGAAGCCCGCGCAGCCGGCGCTGGGCAGCCAAGGTGAGCCGGCTAGCGCCGGGGGAAGGCGCGGTCCCCGCGCGTCCGGGGACTCCGCGCAAGTGGGATGGGGCGGGGCGACCGCGTCTGGGGGCTCTGGACCCTCCCCCCCGGGGGGTTGCTACTCTGGCCCCTGCGTGGGGGCTGGCAGGGTCGGGAGTGGAGGTCCTGGTCTCACGAGCCGCGTTCAGTGTAAGGCCAAGGGGAGGCTCCCCCTTCCCACCGCCCTTCGTTTGTAAGGTCGGGTCCTCAGACCCTCGGGAGACTCCCGGGAACTTGGAGCAGCGCGGCTGCAGCGCAGTGATAGCGTCCGCCCGGCTCGCTGCAGCCTGCCCTCGCTCGGTGCGCGGCTCCCCTGCAGCTCCCCAGGGCCGGGCTCTAGGGGCACGCCGTCCTTCCCTGTCCCGGCCACTCGCGAAGAGCTTGGGCTGGGGCGGGGGGCGGGAGGGCGGCGCGGTCGTGCGAGGGACCAGGTTTAGCCTTTGGGGCCAATGGTAAGGATCGGAGCTGCCGCGCTGGGGAAACCGGGCGAAGCTGCCTAAGCTGAAAGAAGGTGTTGGTCCCGGGAAATAAGTGGGGAAGAGGTGCGGCGCGAGGGTGAGGGGAACACCCGGGTCTTCAGACCTTTGATCTGCACAGGGGTCATTTCAATCAAAAGCCGGAGGGCTGGGACTGGACGCCCCGGGAGTCCCCTCGTGTCTGCAGAAGAAGGGGAGGCGGGGGTAGTGCGCGCTCAGCCGCTGTTCCAGCCGGAGATCGTTTCTCCGGAACCTTACTTCACAGGGTCTGGTGTGTATGTGTGTGTGTGTGTGTGTGTGCGCGCGCGCGCGCATATTCGTTTAACGAGCTTGCCCCAGAGATGTCTCTGCAGAGATCCCGGGTTGGCGGGACTGAGCGGGCTCGTGGGTTCCGGGTCTGCCTCGTCTGGCGTTTGAGTGTATCCAGTAGGGAAGGGGCGCCAGTAGGCGTAGTGGGAGACTCCTGCTGGCTCCGCTTTCCCTCCATGAAGTCTTTCCCAGCCCTCTGCACTTCCGCTTTTTCCTCTTCCCTCCTTTCAGGCCCAGCCGGCCCGCATGCAGGTTATGGCCACTTTGCAGGGGTTTTATAGCCGATTACAGTCGCATAAATCAGAGCAGCCGTTGGGGGCTGTCTCCTGGGATCGGTGTTTTGCGTCACTGCGCACAAGCCGGGACCCATCACCGGGGGAACTGCGGCGGTGCGGGGCGAAGGCCTCGGGGCCGACCTGGAGGGTCGGCTGGATCCCTTCCCCCGAGAGGAGGCGCGCTCGCCTGGACAGAGAGCGCGCCCGAGGAAGGCCCTTGGCTATCCTGAGCCTGCCTGAGGCGCTGGCCCGCGGTGCCGGGCCGGGACCCTTGGTGCGTCCCGGGAGAATGCGCGCTGAGCAGGCCCGGGCCGGGGGGAGAGGGAGGCGTGCCACCGGAGCCTGGGCCGCGGGGTCAGCGGAGGAGAGGCCGCTGTCAAGTCCCGCGCCAAGGTGGCAAGGCCGCTGTCGGCGCCGGGCGCCCTTGTGATGTTAATGTGGGGCGGCCCGCCGGCCGGAGCCCGACTCCTCTGCGGAGCCTCATCCGTCAAGGGGCGAGAGGGGAGGGGGGCGGCGGCGGCGGGTGGGACCCGACCCAGTCCGCTTTGATATACACCTTCCCATCCTTGCCATTGTCTCTTTTAGGGCCCGGAAAGAGGGTGGTGACTTTCGCAGTCAATAATGAATTCTGACAAGTCCCTCTCATCTCTCCCGTACTCCAGCCCCCTCCTTGGTTCCCAGGGGGTGCGGGGCATCTCCCAGGTCCTCGCGGCGCAAGCTGCAGAGCACTCTGGGGCCTGGTCGCGCTGCCCCGGCCTCTCCGGATACTGAAAAG
>SJYV01041214.1:0-11020 GCA_006410875.1 Neotragus pygmaeus | reverse complement strand
CTAATATGGTCCTGAGCACTCTATTTTTAAGTAGGCAATAACTATTATTTTTCCTACCATTCTTCATTTTGCTTTTATAAGAAAAGAGGTGAGGTGTATGATTGAAGCAAATATCAAAAATGAGAAAATTAGATAACTCCAAAAATAATATGACCAACATTCCAAGAGGAACAATGCAATATGTGTTCTAGGGAACCCAATTTCCTAGATATCACCATAATACAGACTGTATGTTAGACTATAACAACATGTCCATACAGAATTTTCCCTTTGTGTACATCTTTATCAGGAGTTTAGATATAGATGCTAAATAAAAAATAATTTCTTATTAAGGCTAACAGTATTTTTAAAATCTGATTTCTTTCTTCAGGAATATATTGCACTAAATCAATCTTAGATATATAGCAGAAAATGTGACCATGTACCACTGATCCTCCACTATCAGGGGTGTTGAGACCCTTTGCATTATATAGTCTGAAAACTCCTAACGAAGAATTCTGATAGCGAAATTTGGGTCAGCTGCCCTTGCCTGGATCAAACGTAGCCAGGGGACAGGGCCAAACAGTATAGCCAAAGCCTCCTCATACTTATGTTTAGGAACCACTCTGAGAGAAGGGGAAATAATTATGAGTCAGTCAGGAAGATCCCCTGGAGAAGGAAATGGCAACCCACTCCAGTATTCTTGCCTAGAAAATTCCATAGACTGAGGAGACTGGTAGGCTACAGTCCATGGGGTCGCAGAGTAGGACATGACTGAGCGATTTCACTTTCACTTTCACCTCCTATTGGTGTCTAAAAAGAATAAGGTTGAGGAGCAGAGCCTAACAGGGTGCAATATTTTACAAAGAAACAAAAAGTATTTCCCTTTTGTTGCAGGGCGTGACAATAATTATTAAATACCTGGTTGACCGTGATATTTTAATTTGTAATGCATAAGCACATTTGCCTTTACAAGAGGGAGATCTTAAGAAAACAGTTTTGGGTTTTGGAATATTTTTATATTTCTAGAGTCTAGAAGCTAGATACTGTGTTGTGATACTTTAACAGCAACCATGTTTGTATGAGTGCTGAATACTTCTCCAAGGGCCAGTGTTCTATTCGTAACATTTACAGTAGGTAGTTTAAAGCATTTGGTGTTGAACCTAATTTAAAGTTATGAAAGGTAATTTAATCATGGGATCTAAAGCAAAGTAGCAGGGAAAGTTAAAAAAGAAAAAAGGAAAAAGCTTGTTGTTTCTTTCACAGTCATGCAGAACTGGCATCCATGTATGCAAGCATTAGGGAAATTATGAAAGGGAGTTCTAGAGAGACTCTCCACTGAGAAGAAAAAAGTCAGGATATAAAAAGAATGTTAAACAATTAGGAGAAGCTGTTTATAAAAATATCTATATTTATTTTATTTAGGTCTATTGATAAATTTCCAGGTTATTTAGAATGTGTAATACATAGATCCTCTTTGGGACCGAGAAAGAGTAAGGCTGAGTTGCTTTGAATCAAGGTAAGAATAGATGATACCAAATCAGTAGGGATATATAACCAACCTTTTAAAATGGGTCCTTTGATGTACATACCAAGAAATGAAGAACATCACTGGATATGTCTTAGAATTAAACTATCCCTTAGTCAGTCAAATATGTTCTGATAGTATATATAATCTTCACTTGAGTCATTATTCTAGAGAATCCCAAATCCCTTAGACTTCTAATCATACCATGGCATACTAGGAATCTGAGTACTAAGCTCTGGTACATATTTTGCTTGCAGGTATGATTAACCCTGCAGTGTATCTAGGCCCAGTAGCATTTAAGATGATAACTGTCTGCTGATAATTGATTAGGTATTAGAAAATATTTTTCCTAGTAACAAAAGCTTAGTAATTTACAATCTTCTGAAAGTTTACATCTGGTTGAAATACAAGGTCATTTCATGTGAAATGTCGTGTCTGCAGAAGGGACCATTTGGTTACTAAAAGCCTTAAATATTTGAAGCTCAGCCCAGGGTAGTATACGTACGTCAAATCATAGGGTAAGGAAGAGTTGAATCATTAATGAATCCTGATTTTCACTTGCATGCATGCCTGCCTGGAATAGTCAACGTTTCTCATTATACTTGTAGCTAGGTGTTACCAGCTCACCATTTCAGAAAATGAAATGAAAGGGCAAATGGTGTGTGCAACTTTAGGAAAATGTCTGTGGGTGTGACTTTGCCTTTCTTTTCTTCCTTTCCTTCTCTGCTTCTTCAGTGTAGGTATGATTGTGAGAACTGGAATCGGGAATAACTACCCTGCGTGACTGGGTAAGAAGATAAGGAAGGTGTCTGTTACAGGTGGGAATGCCACAACAGCCCAGGATTACTAAAAACTATACTTTAAACTGAAAAAATAAATAAACTTTTATCTTATTTATTGTTGATGTGTGTTTCTGTTACTTGTAGCCAAAGTGAATCCTAACTTATATAGAATAAGTTATTAAAAAAAAATTTCGTTAACTTTAACTAACTTCCCCCGACTAATGGAATAACTATCAATTCCAATCAGGTAAAAAGGCATTTACTGAGTATGCAAAAACAAGATATCTTACATACTTACTTCTTTTATACAACAATTACAACTGAGAGGTGTGCCACCATGCAAAAGCCTTGTCTATACCTCTGTTTATTTCTGTAGAAGTGACATCTGTGAATAGAAGCCATGGATTAGTGACATATATATTCTATAAGGCAGTTGACGTAATATCAGCTTTCTTTCCAGAAAAATTGTGTTAGTAAATGTCACTAGCATAGAGGCAGGCCTGTTTCAGTTCAGTTTTGTTAGAGTTTAGTAGTAGGAAACTGCTACTTTTCAGCTAATTTCATGAATGAAACAAGATGGATCTGGTACTTGTATACATTTTTATGTATTGGATATACATTGACAGAACATATTTCCTTTTCTTTTTGGCCATTTGTATTTATTTTGTGAACATGTTATGCATGTTCTTTTCCTAAATTTCACATGCTGGAGATTTTAGTGTATTTCTTATTTGAAAAGTATTTTGGTCAGGAAATTTGTTTAATTATTAAAATACTTTAAATATGATTATCTTATTTGATTGGCTATTCAGCTTTTAAAAATGTTGGGGGAGGGGTTCTTTTCAATTTTATAAATATTGATTTATTTTAAAGTTTTAATGTAGTTAAAGTCAACAGTGGGATCTTTTTTGAAAACCACTCTTGCACACAGAGCTACCACATATAACAGCTTCTTTGCTCAAACATGATCTGCCCCGAGAAGAAGGTGTTAAATAGAGTTGTATAGCAAAGAGGGCATAGCATTTTATTTGATGGTATTTTTGTGGAAGGTTCACCTTAGAAAAATATTGGCAAGAGTCATGGATTTCCTGGCAATGGAGTATTGACACATTGTATCTTAAATCAAATAGAGAAGACTATGGCCATCAGATTAAAAATGATTTGGAAGCATGAGGTTTGAACCTTAAGTACAGGTAGCTGCTGTAAAAATTGTTACCTTGACATTTGATTAAGTTGTATCAACCTTTAACCTATTCTTTTCTTTTCAGTGCTTTTCATTAACCATTAGCTATTTTTATTCACACATTTTTTCTCCTTTTTGGTTCTTTCTTCATTATTCTGTTTGTAATTTTGTCTGTTTGAGTCAACTCCTCTGTGGTGAATATTTTAAATTATTTATTTAACTTACAATGCTTAGTTTTCACTTATTGTATCTCACATGTTGATAAACATATTAATTATATTTTAAAATTTATTTTTCTCACATATTCTACCAGACCTGTCATATCGTGATGTCTGATTCTAAAAATTGGTCTATAGGTGCTGTTTATTTATATTTCTTCTGCTACCACTAATATCATTTAATATCTATACAGCACCTTTCATTCTATATTCTGTTTTCATTACTTTTCTACATATCTATATTTGGGGGATGAATTGAGTACTTTCCATTTTCCCTCCTTTACAAATAAGAACCTCTTGTCACAATTGGTTAGAGTCTACCCTTTCCAAAATCATTTAAGTAACAAGTGACTCCAGATGTCAGTTTATGGTTTCTTTAAGTACTCTGGGGAATTCATGGATGCCCCATATTAAGCAAATTCAAGTAGCCTAACTTAAGCCTGTGGATAGTTAGTTGGTCAGAATTCAGCAATATCATTCAACCTCTTTCCCATTTTTTTTNGACTCCAGATGTCAGTTTATGGTTTCTTTAAGTACTCTGGGGAATTCATGGATGCCCCATATTAAGCAAATTCAAGTAGCCTAACTTAAGCCTGTGGATAGTTAGTTGGTCAGAATTCAGCAATATCATTCAACCTCTTTCCCATTTTTTTTCCAAAATAAAAAGAATTATAATGTGCAAAATAATGTGGGTACAGATTAATCTTACACGAGATGATTGAAATTCGTGATTTAAATTCCAGGAAGATACTTTAATGTGAAGAGGTATACAGACAAGCAACTAACACCTTTAAAAGAACAAGAAAAAACCAGAATGAGATGAGTGTAGAGATACAATCAAAGTGCTATGGGAATATAATAGAAGGGGTGATTATTCTGAATGAGTAGCAGTTGGTACTGGAATTGAGTTTTGAAGACTGAATGAGATTTTGATAGTCACTTGTATTGGGTTTGGTCTGTTAATTCGAATGCGGTTTTATGTTCTTCAGATGTTGACTCTACCTCCCTAATAACTGAGAGGGCATTAGATCATTCTGAATATATTATATACAAATGTAATTTGGATATAATGTGCTTGTTGGATGCATATAATAAATCTTGGTTTCTCTTATAATTGCAACTCGAACGTACTGATANAGATGTTGACTCTACCTCCCTAATAACTGAGAGGGCATTAGATCATTCTGAATATATTATATACAAATGTAATTTGGATATAATGTGCTTGTTGGATGCATATAATAAATCTTGGTTTCTCTTATAATTGCAACTCGAACGTACTGATATAGACAATAACACCTTAGCCATTTCAAATTATGAAATTTTAGAGCAGGAAAAGACCTTAGAAATTACCTGCTTAACCCTCTCATTTACAAAGAAGGCAGAAAGGGGCTCAATAATTGAACAAGGTCACTCAGTTAACTTGACAGACTTTTCCTCCATCAACAGGCACTACTTTGGAAGCGGCACCTTTCCATATGCATTATGGTAATTTTTACTGATGTGAAATAAAATCATTTAATCCCCACATCGGATTATCAGAAGATACTTTAACGACTACAATGAACTTGCACGCTGTGGTAACTTTGAAGGAACATAAAATGGACCAAAGGCAGAAAACGCACTGGGACTGGATACCTGCATAATGAAAATATAGAATAATTTGCACCTGTAAAAAGAGACGCTGGCAGTAGTTTCAATCTGATGTCACTTATTCACCTGGGGTGGAATGAAGGAGGAAGAGAAGAGAGAGAGGGAGAGGGCAAAGAAAGAAAGAGGGAAGAGGGAGAGGGAAACTCGAAGGGGGAATGGAGGGGGCGAGAGGGAGGAGGGAGGGAGAAGGAGAGAGAGGGAGCGGGAGAGAGAAAGCTTGTCTCAAAGCCGCGAGGAGAGGTACCCTTTGTTTGACAAACCCTGAAAGGAAAGCCTCTTGTAGCAGCTCTCTCGTTCCCACCTCCCAGCGTTAGTCGAGCTGCTAGGTGGAGCCCGCGCGGCGGAGCCCGAGCGCACTCCAGATCCGGGTTTTGCCTCCCTCCACCCCTTCTCCCGGCGCGAGCCCCCGCTTCGGCTCTCGGCGCTCGCTTGCCCGCGGCTCATTCTGGGCTCGGCTAGGGCCCCGGCTGCGTCCGCCGCACGCAGGCTGCACGGCCACGGCGCGCCAGCGCTCCGACCGCTTCTCGGCGCGTCGCCCGGTTGTCTGCTCGCCCCAGTTCCCAGGAGCGGGGATGCAGATGCTGCCGCTGGTCCGGGTGGGCGCTGCCGCAGCCGCTGCCGCCTTTTCCCGGACTGCTCGTGGCCTCAGCTCCCGCAGCTGCCGCCTGTGACTCGCCCCCTCCCCTTTCTTTCTTCTCTTTTTGCCTCCGTCTTCTTTCTCCGGGTGTGCGCGCGCGCGGGTTGCACGGCTGGCTTTGGCAGGAGCTCGCTCGTGTGTGCGCGTGTGTGAGTGTGCGTGTCTGGAGAGCGCCAGAGCCTTGCTCGCTCGCGGGGAGTCGAAGAAGAGAACGAAGCGAAGAGGCGGCGGCGGCGGCGGCGGCGGCGGCAGCAGCGCCGAGCCCGGGGCTGCGCGATGAAGCTCCCACACGTCCGCAGCTGCCCGGCCCGGCCGACGAGCTAATCAGCCACCCTCCGGGCTCGGGGCTCCGCGGCCCCCTGGACGCAGCTCTAGGCGGCCGGGCTCCAGCTCCGCCGGCAAGCCCCCGCTGTGCACCTGGGAAGGAGTTTGTGGGGCCCTCGCTCCTGCTCTCGGCGCAGGTTTCGGGCTCGTGGGGAGACCCTCGGCGGCGAGAGAACCCCGAGAGGAGAAGGAGGAGGGTTTGGCGGAGAAGGAGCCACCCCTGGCCCTCGCGGCTTCCCCTACCTTTTCCATCGCTCCCGCTCTCCAGCGGAAAGGGGAGGACGAGGAAGAAGAAGAAAAAGAAAGGGGGTGGGGTGGGAGAACTGGATATAAAGATCGACTAGGGGGATGGTGGCAGATTTTTGGTCTCTTCAGCAACGTGTTTCCTTAAGCGGCAGCAGCAGCAGGAGGAAAAGCAGCCCCAGCTATGACTGCCGCATGTTAATAGCTGCCGCTGGGGTCCCTCGGCTGCTACTGGAGCCAGAGCCTGACTCCGAAGTTGTGCAACTGTGGACTGGGAGAGACATTTGAACCCTCCACTCGTTTGTTCCGTTTTTACTCCCTTGGTGTGTGTGAAGCGAGGAAACGTAAAAGAAGACAAGCATTTGGCTTCCCCCGCCCCCCTCCCCGTCCCTTTTTTTCATGGCTGTGTAGCAGAAGAAAAGGGGGAAGGAGACTTTTCGTTGTTTCCTGGGCTGGGGGTCTCCACCCTCCCGCTGCCTTCTCTGCGCACTGGTTATAATTCCTGGACGCGTGTGCTGGGGCTGTCTACACTGGGGCCGCTTGGTATTTTGCCCCGGGCTCCATGGTTCGATTGTGGAAACTGCACCAGGCTGCAGGTTGTTGAGCAACTGATGGGACGAGCTCAGGGACCGGCGGTTACGAAAGGTAATTTATTCTTCTCACTCTTCCTAATAGTGGTGGCCCCGGCTCGGCGCGGGCGTCTGCGTCCGCGGGGCAGGCGGCCGAGGGGGCGCAGGATTCACGCACACTCAGCCTCCCACTTGCACACTCGCCCGCACACACACTCATCCAGTCGTGATGTGGGGCGGGAAGGGAACCTCACGGCTGGTGGGTGCTGGGGGTTGGCACGGGTTCGTTTTTCCAGCCACTGGCCNTGAGCCACAGTCAGCTCCCGGTCTTGTTTTTGCTGACTGTATAGAGCTTCTCCATCTTTGGCTGAAAAGAGCACAATCAATCTGATTTTGGGGTTGACCATCTGGTGAGGTCCATGTGTAGAGTCTCCTCTTGTGTTGTTGGAAGAGGGTGTTTGCTATGACCAGTGTGCTCCCTTGGCAGAACTCTATTAGCCTTTGCCCTGCTTCATTCTGTACTCCAAGGCCAAAGACTTCCTACTTTGGCATTCCAGTCCCCTGTGATGAAAAGGACATCTTTGGCGGGGGTGTTGTTTCTAGAAGGTCTTGTAGATAACCTCACAGAGGTGTACTTTCAACGTGTTCTTAGTGCCTCCAATGAAAGAGATTGCCAAAGAACAAAGCATTATCCTGATGACCAGTCCTTTTGGGTGGGGGAGGGGAGGTTGTCCTTTCTATGAATACTGGAACCAAAAGAGGAACCAATATTCTGAACCTGCTCAGAACGCTAGTCCATATCACGTTACCACTTCTAACTCAGATGGTGCCAAGCCATGCCGTATTTATCATCATGTCAACACAAATAACCAACAAACGATATGTAACAGGAATAGAAATAGAAAAGAGTTTTCTTTGAACCAAACTGAGGACTCTACTCTAGGGAACAACTTATCAGTAACTCTCAGAAGCTGTGCTGGAGAAGCCTGGTTTTCGTCACAGTTTTGTGTCTTTGCAGAACAAAGAACCATCAAACAGACACATGCAGGGATACATTCCTTCAAGATTTCAAAAGGGATAGATTAGCACGTACAAGAGTGAATCAGCAGGACCTTGGTATCTGGGAAGAAAACCTTATCTTTAAAGGAATACTAGCGTAAGCATCATAGGACAGGGTAGCATTTATCCCTACCTTCAAAGTGGACATACTTTACTTCTGGGTAATGAGTTCTTTTCTTAATGGCTAAAGCAGATGTACACTGCGTGATAAACAGGTCATAAGACAGGCTGTTCTGGTTAGCATAAAGTTCAAGCTAAATCACACATGAGCCAGAATGATTTCCTCATACCTCAACTGTGAAAATTTAAACAGTGGTCTAAAACTCTAATCCTGCATCTGAACTTTGCACAACATTGAAGTTGTGGGCTATATGCTTATTTTCCCCTCTACTCTCCTGGAGGTAGAAAGGAGATTTCTTTTATTTTCTACTCCTCTTAGGATACGGAGAGAGTACACTGAGCTGAAATTCTAACCCCCTGCAAATCCACAGATGTTTCCATTGCACCCATTTTTCATTCTGTGTCTACCCTAGTGGATTAGAAGGGATTCATACACCTTGAGTAAGCACGTACCTTACCTACTGCCTTGGTTTCTATATATTAGCTCATGTCTTTTTATGAGTCCATATTCTGCTTATGGGACTCGGCTTCTAGGTATTGGCTCATTTCCACATACAGACTGTGGTAAACTGACTGAAAAAAAAAAAGGCCACAGCAACTCCTCCTGTTCCTGGATGTGCAGCCCTTTGCTTATACGTTGAAAGCAGAGCTGAGGATTTGCTGATGCAGTTCGTGTGGGACATGAAAGAAACAGAGGAGTCAAGGAGGATGCCAAGGTGTTTGGCCTAAGCAATATGAAGAAAAGAACTTCCATTTACAAAGGGGAAGAAGACAGAGGAAGAACAGATTTGGCAGGGGCAATAAATCAGGCAGTGAGTAAAACCTTCATGAATATCAAACCTTTTTTTTTTTTANGGGGGGGGGGGCATCCTGCACATTGTAGGATGTTAAGCAATATCCCTTACTCAACCCTGTAAATACCAGTAACAACCCTCCCCTGTCCCAGTCGTGACAAACAAAAATGTCTCTAGACATTGTCCAAGGTCCCCTGGGGAGTAAATTTACCACTGGTGGCGAATCACTGCTCTAGAGGTTCGGGAAAAGCACAGAGAATTCTAGATCTGACTCTTACAGTTGCTATGGCTGTGTGCTAGTTTCCTCATGGGCAAATGTACCCATCACATCATGTGTTTTAAAATTTACTGCAATAATTTCTGTGTCATGCTTAGAACAGTGACTTCCCATAGGAAGTTTCAATACATCTTAACTACTTTAATAACTAGAAGTTTTACCTTAATTGTATCTATTTTTTAAATAGATTAAGAAACTGATACTCAGAGAAGTTAAATAACTGGTCACATTCTCAGCTGAGGTGTGGCTGAGCCAGGTTCAAATTCAGACCATCTGCCATCAGAGTCATGTGGCCTCAACTCGGCTCTCCTGAGAGCCAAGCTTAGAGTCTGCCAGTTTGTGAACTGTCTAGCCAATGACGTGGGGGCTGAGGTCCTAGTGGGAAGCAAGCCCTGGAGCCTGGTGACCCTGACAGCAGCTGGGGTGGCCACAGCGATTCCCTGGCATTTGACACTGTTTGTCGGCATCACAAGTGGTCACTATCAAGGATTGCTATTTGCTTATCGGTGAGTCACAATATGCCAGATTCGTCAGAGCCAGATGTCACAGCTGACCCCAAAGAGGCCCTCAGATGGATCCCACGAGTTTCACGTGCCAGGCCTATATCCATTCATAAAACAACTCCCTCCACTCCCCAAATTCAAGTCTTGAGAAAAAAAAAAAATCAAAGTTGGATGTGTATTTCTGAGACAAGTTGCAATTAATTTCCAAACCTCACCTCCGCCTTACCCCTGACCCTGCAAGTGTCTTATACTTTTAATCCTGGGTTATTGTTCCACAGTTCATAGGAGACAGAGACACATGGTATCCATCATTCAAGCACCGAAAAGGAAAGAGGAATTCAAAGACACAAGTAGGTGAGCATAGGATGATATTTTTCTTGCTGTTGTAAATGTTAAAATGACAGAAATAGTTTGTGACCAGAATCAGACAGTTGTGTCACTAACCCCCACCCGGCTTTTCCCTTTTCTTTTTTTTTTAAAGTTTGGTTGGAACTACTTTCTCAGCAGCACAGCTGAAAAACCCTTAAAAACTCACGCACGCATGCACACCAGTCTCAGGGGTTCGAGGTGTCTGGAGTAAGGATTAGAGAGGTTCAAGTCGGCTCCCCCAGTTAAAATCGCAGCTGCACCAAAGATGGTACAGAATATCAGCCCAGGGCTCCGCGAGCTCGTCCGGTTCTCAGGAATGAGAAAGTGCAGCTGCGCTGGATCAGACAGAAGGTGCAAGGTCAGGCTTCCTTCTCCCTTCACCAGGCCATCCAGAAAAGTCAGGGAGATGCCCACCACACCAGGCAGCATCTTGGCAGCACTGGTCGAAATAGGATGCCTGTCATTCGCGAGCAATCAGAAGATGGGGATGCATTTAAGAAGACAAAATATGCACGAAAAACCAACCCCGGCATTTAGCATTTCTCACTTTTCGTTTTCACTTTTTGTTTTCCTCCAGGGGCTGAAATTTAATCTCTCTTTTAGCAAACTGGAGCTGACTCCCTAACTTCCTCTGGCTTTTTTTCCCCAGGGCGCTCTCAGTGTCTATTGATACGCTCAGCTGATTAGGAAGCCTGTGCCTTGTCACCAAGGCCTGTTGTCACCAAGGAAATGTGTTGGCGCAGGTGCTTTCTACCCATCACCGCCCCCCCCCCCCCCCCCCC
>SJYV01041211.1:0-12515 GCA_006410875.1 Neotragus pygmaeus | reverse complement strand
TTTTTTTTTTTAAGCTAAAGCAAAGTGTTTTCGTTGTAAAAATAATGGATTTGAAATTTTGATCATCATTATGCATGTAGTCCTGTTCTCTCGTTTGGCAAACCTACACTGACATCTCGTTTCCAGGTGGCCCAGTTTAACGTGGAACATTTCTCAGGGATGCATAACTGGTACGCGTGCTCCCACGCCCGACCCACTTTCTGTAACGTGTGCCGAGAGAGTCTTTCTGGAGTCACGTCCCACGGCCTGTCCTGCGAAGGTACAGTAGCATCCAGGGCGTGTCCTCCTCCAACACTGTCCTTCCTGTAAACACGCCACCACTGGCACCTCTGTGAGCAGAGAAACAGCCTCGCAGCAAGACATTGCCCTTGGGTGGAAGCAGTGAGTGGGAGCCTCTCGGGGGACCAGCGTGTTGCCCTTAAACTGTGGCTTCAAGTGGAGCTCTGCCCAGATACGAACAACTTAGAAAATATTTTAGCTTAGGAAGAGATAGCATGAAATCATCTAAAGGAGGAAATGTCACCCACTCCAGTATTCTTGCCTGAAAAATCCCATGGACAGAGGAGCCCGGTGGCTCTTCTCCAAACAGCCTCAAAGAGTAGCACACGACTGAACGAGTGAGCATATTCGCATAAATCAAAATAGGGCATTTCCCTCCTCAGGAACTAGCATCTACTGGTAAAGAAAACTGTAGACTGTGTATATCATTCTCATTTTCCAGCATTGTTTTTCTGCTCTGTTTGATTATAGAGGACAAAACGTTCTGGTGGACAGTATACACTCTTTTGGCAGAATTTCCTATGGTTACTTATACTACATCATTTTAAATGTTTTATTTCATTTGTGTTGAATGTAAATGGGGCTTCCCTGGTGGCTCAGATGCTAAAGAATCTGCCTGCAGTGCAGGAGACTTGGGTTCGATCCCTGGATCAGGAAGATCCTCTGGAGAAGGGAATGGCAACCCACTCCAGTATTCTTGCCTGGAGAATCCCACGGACAGAGAAATTGGCTGTCTATGGTCCAGGGTTTGCAAAGAGTCAGACATGAATGAGCGACTAACACTCACACACATCCTTTTAAATTTCTTTAAAGTTTTCTAAAAAAAAGGTCTATGCTGTTGTTCTCATCACAGGATTTGTGGGTTATTTTTAAATTTAAGAGAAGTAACCACTTAACGTCACCAGGAGAAAACTCATACCTTCTTTTGATTTATTTAATAGCTCAGTGGTTCCATCACTGTGTACCTCTTTTTAAACCACATATAAGACTATTATTAGCTTTTCTCTCTTAATACAAAAAATTCTTAGGTAATTTTGTAATATAACTATTATAATTAAATAATAGATTAGAAATAGAGTCACAGTTTTAACTCATTTTGAATTATAAAATCCAAGATACATCAGTATTTCAGCTATTGAACATGACACAGCTTAGTGTGTAAGAATAAAGTTCTGTAGTTAAACTCTGTGGGTTCAGATTCCAGTTTCAACACTACAAACTATGATCAGGACTAACTAGTTTAACCCTTTTAGACTTTTGCTTCCTCCTCTCTAAAATGGGGATAATAGTCATTTATATCTCACAGGATGCTATAAAAGTGAAAGAAGAGAATGCATACAATGATGCTATTTTTCTAGTCAGATAAATTGTAGACATTTGTAGGTGAGTTGTATAAGAAATTCATCAAGCAAATAATTACAGATTATATCATGGCCTGATGCATTAAAATTCATGAAAATGAGTTGGAGGAGACATAAACATTTTTTTTAGATTTAACAAATGATTGAAAACAAAGACACAATTAGTCTTTCTGACTTTAGTGATTGTATGGAGTTATTCTGAAGGTCTTTGTACAATTACCTTGGTGGTGGTTTAGTCGCTAAGTCATGTCTGACTCTTGTGACCCCATGGACTATAGCCTGTCAGCCTCCTCTGTCCATGGGATTCTCCAGGCAAGAATACTGGAGTGGGTTGCCATTTCCTTCTCCAGAGACTCTTCCCAACCCAGGAACTGAACCCAGGTCTCCTGCATTGCAGGCAGATTCTTTACCAACTGAGCTATAAGGGAAGCCCCTCTACAGTTACCTTATAGTCTGTTATTCCTCAAACCGCTAAAAAAAAAAAAATCTAATCTAATAGTATCTTAGATACTGTTAGAACTGATCTGTGGTACCCTTCTGATCTGAGAGTTATGCATTATTAAATATATTTAATTGTAAAGAAGTTGAACTTAACAGTGGGATGACTGAATATTTTTCTAAGCATTTTAAAAGAAAAATGAAAATTACATTAGCTGGTGAGGATAAAAAGCTTCCAAGTCTTTAAAAAGACGCGTTACATTATTCTATTGATAATTAAGTTTCTGATTTTTAAATTCTCAATTATAGCACTTTTAAATTATCTTTTAGAGGAATATATGTTAGTATTCAATTTTTGTTGATAAAAATTTTAAATCTTGCCATTAGTATATTTAGAACTGTAGCAGATTTTAGAAATCCCAAAGGTTTTATGAATACCCAAAAAGGTTGCCTTTTATTTTGTGTTGTTTTATTGTTTAGTTGTTAAGTCATGTCTGACTCTTCTGTGACCCCATGGACTGTAGCCCGCCAGGCTCCTCTGTCCATGGGATTTCCCAGGCAAGAATACTAGAGTAGGTAGCCATTCCCTTCTCCAGGGGATCTTCCTGATCCAAAGATCAAACCCACATCTCCTGCATTTTCGGGGGGGTTCTCTACAATGAACCACCAGGGAAGCCTTTTTATTCTGTGAGACTGTAGTTATTTAGGATATGTTTATTGTAAACAAAGTTAAACTTTAGAAATCCCCTTGAAATCTGCATAAACTGCTTGTTTAGCAAAACTGAAGGCTTACAACACAAAAAAATTTTAAAGTTATAACAGAGGTGCAAATACAGGAAAAATTCATTCAATAATGACAATGAGTAATGTATTATAATAGAATCCAGCTTCCAGGGTACAACGCCAATACTATTTTCTTCGTCTTTCTGCCCCCTTTTCACAATAAAAGGAGTCTATTGATTTGTCTTCTAGTCTTGTGTTGAACAATAACTGAATTATCATTTTAAGGCTTTGCATATATAAAATATATGAATGAAAAACAGAAGGCTGAAAATACATTTCACAGATAATTCCCTAAATCAATTGAGATTGTTAATTATAATTTCAGAGCATAATTGTGATTCACTGGTATTTAAACTGCACTCTAAGAATAAAAAGTTAGATGGTAGTTCTTTTTAATCAATAGCTTAAAATATCTCTACACAGATATTTATGAATTTTTGTCTTAACCACTGTTGAACACTTAAAGCTTGTTAAAAACTATATTGCAATAAAGAATCAATCATAATTTTATTACAAGCCAGTGTATTTTTTAAGTTCTGTGGTGTAAAATAATCGCTATTACAGGTCAGGAAAAAATGCTTTATTTCAGAATCACTTGTTTGGAGAAAATTGTCACCTACCAAATTAAGGTACTTATTCCTCATGTCCATTCCTTAGTGACCATAATTTCATTTATTTATTTTAATCATTATATATTATATTAAACACCTTTGTGATTCTCAATGCTCATTGCATGAAGAACTTTATTATTACAAAAGTGATTTTTATTTTTCATGAACCATTTAATTTTTAATGGCAAAATCTTCAGAAAGCCATGAAATTAGACCCTGTTGCCCTCTTTATATTACTTCCTTCTTTGTCTCTTAGAAAAGTTATTGACTATCAACACTTATTTGTACTTAGAAAACAGCTTGCTTTTTTAAAACTAGAACTAGAACCATTCTTTTGAGAAATAAAACAACAGATTGAGCCATTTAAATAATTTTAATATACTAACTAATGTAAAAGTCACTTGCCTTATAGCAAACGGGAGCAGATATCATGCTGAAGTAACTTTTCAAACAAAGCTTACTTCCTGCGATGCTGTTTCTTTACATTACTGTTTCTCAGCAATAAAGTTAAGTGGAAAATTTGTTTTCTATATGAGGTCTGTTGCTTGAGTCACAAAGTCATTTATAGCAAAAATATTATGATTTCCAGGAAAGAATTTGTCACTGTACACAAAAGAGCAGGTTAATGAAACATTGCCAGGATCTATGTACTCATATTGTTTTTAAGGAAAAAATGGCTCAATTTAAGTGGCCATTTATATACTGGCTATTTATGATCCCTGAAGCATTCTGAACATTTGGCTATATAGGGATCTTATTTATTTTACTTGACCTGTTTGCTTTCATGTTATATTAAATTAAGACAATTTAAAGAGAAGGTCTCATAACCTGTTATTTCAAATTTGTTAATGGTTTACTGGTAGAAATTCAAAAACCACACGAAAAGGAGCCACCTTTTCATTTTGAATTTGCAACAGGTACCTTATTATGTTTCTACCAAAATGGTCTCTACTTTTAAATATTTCTCTGAAAAGTCAGAAACTCTTTATAATGTAAATATTCATTAGTGATTGGCTAAATGTGTGTTAATGCATGTCCTTGGTGGGCCTCCCTGGTGGCTCAATGGTAAGGAATACACCTGCAGTGCAGGAGAGATGGGTTCGATTCCTGGATTGGGAAGATCCCCTGGAGGAAGACATGGCAACCCACTCCAGTATTCTTGCCTGGAGCATCCCCATGGACAGAGGATCCTGGTGGGCTACAGTCCATGGGGTCGCAAAGAGTCAGATAGGACTGAACAACCAAACAAGTGTGTCCTTATGGGGATGGATAAGCATAGTAGTCAAGTTCTGATGTTCATGAGCCAGGCTTAATTTTTCAAATAATCTGTGGTTTGTTTGTTTGTTTCATGCACGTGCTGCTTCTGTCTTGCAGTTGCCTCATATTTCTCTTTTGTAGGTGTCTTTCTGATGATATGGCTGGGGAGCTTTAGTGATGCATGTAGTGGGAGTGTCACTTCATCATTCCCTCCTTCTGCATTATCATGTAGTCATCTCAACAGGATACTTCTAAAATCTTTTTTTAAAAAAACATTATTTGTTTTTAAACGAAGGATATATCCCTAGGACTTACCTGTAGCTCAAATGGTAAAGAATTTGCCTATGATACAGGAGACCAGGTTCAATCCCTGGGTCGGGAGATCCCCTGGAGGAGGGCATGGCACCCCACTCCAGTATTCTTTGCTGGATATTCCCATGGACAGAGGAGCCTGGCGGGCTACAGTCCACAGGGTCGTAAAGAATTGGACACGACTGAGCGACTAACACACAGGCAGTTGCTTTACAGTGTTATGTTGGTTTCTGCCAAACATCAGCATGAATCAGCCATAGATTTACCTAAGTCACCTCCCTCGAACCTCCTCCCGCCTCGCTCCCCCTCCCACCCCTCTCAGCTGTTACAGAGTTCTGGTTTGAGTTCACTGAGTCACAGGGCAAGTTCCCAATGGCCATCTCTTTTACACATGGTAACATGTGTTTCCATATTACTGTCTCCATGCACCNGAATACACCTGCAGTGCAGGAGAGATGGGTTCGATCCCTGGATTGGGAAGATCCTCTGGAGGAAGACATGGCAACCCACTCCAGTATTCTTGCCTGGAGCATCCCCATGGACAGAGGATCCTGGTGGGCTACAGTCCATGGGGTCGCAAAGAGTCAGATAGGACTGAAAAACCAAACAAGTGTGTCCTTATGGGGATGGATAAGCATAGTAGTCAAGTTCTGATGTTCATAAGCCAGGCTTAATTTTTCAAATAATCTGTGGTTTGTTTGTTTGTTTCATGCACGTGCTGCTTCTGTCTTGCAGTTTCCTCATATTTCTCTTTTGTAGGTGTCTTTCTGATGATATGGCTGGGGAGCTTTAGTGATGCATGTAGTGGGAGTGTCACTTCATCATTCCCTCCTTCTGCATTATCATGTAGTCATCTCAACAGGATACTTCTAAAATCTTTTTTTAAAAAAACATTATTTGTTTTTAAACGAAGGATATATCCCTAGGACTTACCTGTAGCTCAAATGGTAAAGAATTTGCCTATGATACAGGAGACCAGGTTCAATCCCTGGGTCGGGAGATCCCCTGGAGGAGGGCATGGCACCCCACTCCAGTATTCTTTGCTGGATATTCCCATGGACAGAGGAGCCTGGCGGGCTACAGTCCACAGGGTCGTAAAGAATTGGACACGACTGAGGGACTAACACACAGGCAGTTACTTTACAGTGTTATGTTGGTTTCTGCCAAACATCAGCATGAATCAGCCATAGATTTACCTAAGTCACCTCCCTCGAACCTCCTCCCGCCTCGCTCCCCCTCCCACCCCTCTCAGCTGTTACAGAGTTCTGGTTTGAGTTCACTGAGTCACAGGGCAAGTTCCCAATGGCCATCTCTTTTACACATGGTAACATGTGTTTCCATATTACTGTCTCCATGCACCCCACCCTCTCCTTCCTTACCCGCTGGCCCCCCTGCCCCAAGTACATACATCTGTTCTCTGTGTCTGTGATTAGTTCATCAGTACCATCTTTCTAGATTCCAAATATTTGCGTTAGTATACGATATTTGTTTTTCTCTTTTTAACTTACTCAGTTCCAACAAGATACTTTTTAAAAAATATTTATTTGGTTGTACTGGATCTTAGTTGTGACTTGGAGGATCTAGTTCCTTGATGCGGGATCAAACCTGGGGACCCTGCATCGGGAGCACAGAGTCTTGGCCACTGGACCATCAGGGAAGTCCCAACAGGACACTTTTAAAAGACAGTGCTGTCTTTGTGATCCTCGTCAATGTATTTCCCATGATGTCTGGATATTTTCTTGCCGTACTTGGACTTTCAAATTCCCCTGAATTATCTTGTTCTTTATCTCGCTGATATTTTCAAACTTTTTATTTAAGTGTAATATACGAACAGAAAAAAGAAAACATCAGAAGGGTACGCAGTTTGTTGAATTTTCATAAATTAAATGCTTTTATGTAATCAGCACCCAGGCTTAGAAATTGGATGTTACCAGAACTCCTGTGTCACTGAATTTTATCTTCGTTTGTGTGCGTGTGTGTGTGTGTGTGGTCTCCTTTCTCAAGAATTCATGCTTTTAGAATTTATTTCCTTTCTTCTTTTAGGAGGAAGTGAAATCTCTTTAAGTAGCAATCTGTAGCTTGATCAGAATGCTTCATAAGCACATAATCATATTTGCTTTTTAGAATATCGACTGTTATTGAAGAGTAATAGAAACTTTTAAAAATATTATCTTTCTTCTACTCACCCTCCCCAGCCCTTTGAAATTTCATGCTGTGACTTCCTTTCCTCGTTGGTCCACAAGTACATACTCACTTAGCAATGGCTGGCTTTTTTTTAGTGTGTAAGTTCAAGGCTCACAAACGCTGTGCAGTGCGGGCAACGAACAACTGCAAGTGGACGACCCTGGCCTCCGTCGGGAAGGACATCATCGAGAACGAGGATGGGGTAGGCTCCCTTCCCCTCCCCTCTCCCGGACACCCTCACTCCTTCGTCCTCTGCTCCCGTGGAAATCAGGTGGGAGCCATCTAGGTAGTTACAACAGGAAGTTAAGAGGAAGTGTTGATTATTAGGATTAGATGGAAAGTTTGGGTAGATTGTGACTTTTTATTTTCAATTCAATCCTTCGTAGCTTCTTTCAGCTCTTAAATTTTAAGAGGATTGGTGTGTAAGGGCTTAGGAGGGGTTGTTGGGCTGGACTGATGTTGCAGACCCTTATCTGGCTGACTAAGGTACTCTGTAAGGCTCAGCTCAGCTGTATACTCAGACATTCACTCCTCAGACTTTGGGGCCTGCTCCCCCCACCTTCAAAACCTTATCTCCTTTGCATGCAAATCTCTGATACCCCTTCCTGGCCACTTTATGATTATCCCTCTCTGTGCTCAGCAAGCGTACACATCCTGCAGGGTAGGGGTTTAGTTTTATTTTTGTATCCCTATAGTGCTTGGGCATAATAGATGCTCATTAAAAGTGGGGGAAATGAACGCATGCCGGGAATGATACATGTTGCTGATTCCATAGCGTAAGAAATCGTTGTGTCTTCCCTGGGCTAAGAATGGTGTCCGCCATGGTCTTTAACTTGACTGCACTTTCTTCCTGCTGTGTAGGTGGCCATGCCTCATCAGTGGCTCGAGGGTAACTTGCCCGTGAGCGCCAAGTGTGCTGTCTGCGACAAAACGTGTGGCAGTGTTCTCCGTCTTCAAGACTGGAGATGCCTTTGGTGTAGGACGATGGTGAGAGTTTTATGAATGTTCTGCATTCAAAGAAATGTTTCTTCTTATATCTTGTCATCTGTGTGATTCAGAGGCAAAGCTAAGAATTTATGGTGGAGCACAGCCCGTAGTACATGTACCCGTTTTGGTGGTGGTGGTTGAGTCGCTTAATTGTGTCTGACTCTTGTGACCCCGTGGACTGTAGCCCGCCAGGCTCCTCTGTCCATGGGATTTCCCAGGCAAGAATACTGGAGTGGGTTGCCATTTCCTCCTCCAGGAGATCCTCCTGACCCAGGGATGGAACCCACGTTCCCTACACTGCAGGTGGTCTCTTGCATCGCGGGCGTTCTCCTGCCTTTCTTTACCAGCTGAGCTACCAGGGAAGCCCATTTTAAGGTGCATCTTTTTTCAAAGTGTGTTCCTTCCACTCTGGTCACTTCTGCACATTTCCTGTTTGTGACACCTGTTCTTGTTATATATTTCTTTTATCTGAAGACCTCTTTCTCACAGTCTTACTGTTTTTCATCAAGCTTTGGCCGCATCTAGCGGTTTGCTATTTTCAGCCCATTTTAACACCTGTTGCTGACAGAAAGCCACCAGATTTTGACTGACAAGCAAGGTGTGGGTTTGCTACAATCCTGTGCATGTTCTCTTTGACAGAAAGAAGCCAAATTCAGTAGACCATGCACTGATACAGTTTAAATTATATGCATTTATGTTTTAGAAATGAGTAAATATTTAAAATCTTCTTTGCACATGCAAGCAAGTGGTGGACAGCAGATACAGCATAGCATGGAGCCCACGGCAAGGAATGGTTCCGCCTCTGACAGTCTGCATGAGGACTGGGCCTCCATGCTGCAGGAGGGTGGTCCGAGCAGGACCTCAGGGTGACCTCACGGCCCTCAGAGGGTGACGTGGGGCTAAAAGACAGCAGGGCGAGGAGGCAGTGTGTGCCCACCTGAGCACTAGGCGAGCGATACCGTCCAACTAGGGTGCTGGTTGCCTTGCACTGAGGCTGAGTTGTTCGGTCATGTTTTGAGTCTTGGAAGTCACCCTCTCCCCCCAACAAAAAAGATGGGAAACCGTTGCTATCAGTAAGTACGCTGAAGGGACTTCCGTGGTGGTTCAGTGGTTAAGAATCTGTACTTCCACTGCAGAGGTGCGAGTACAATCCCTGGTCCAGGAACTAAAATCTTTTCATGATGTGGCCAAAAAATTAAAATTAAAATAAAAAATAGTGTTAATAAAAATTTTTTAAATACTGTTGATTTGAAGATCAGTGAATGCAAAAGGTCTGCATATGATGGTCTTGATTTTGTAATCCATGAAATTGATTCCATGAGCCATGGAGGAAAAATAAGTCCCATGACTTTTTAGTCAGGACCGATAGTTATCTTGTGTTTCTTTTTTGTCTTTGAATCCAAGATAATTCTCCTGATCACCATGATTTTGTTTTCCTTCATCAGTTGCCTCTTTTAGTGCCATAGGTGTTGCTTTTTTTTTTAATCCCATTTAATATAATATACAGACTATATTGGATAATCTCGCTCTTCTTGGAGTCTTCGTGCAACCCCAGCCCTGAAAACACTCTTGTGCCATTCAAACCACATTTTAAGTCTTTCTTTTTGGGGTGATAACTGCTGACGTATGTCTCTACCACTGCTTTATTAGTCTGCATTTACTGAAGTCTGTTTCTCTCCTGAAACTGCAGCTGCTCTTTTCAAAACTTTTTGAAAAGAAAGGAGATCATCTGTGTGATGATTCATTTTAGAAAGATTTTATAAAAGTTGTCTTTGCCTGCAATATATAGCTCTCTACTTATCTTTAGTCAGCTATTTTTTTTTTTAATTGAAGTATGCTTGATTTACAGTGGCGTGTTAGTTTCAGGTGTACTGCACAGTGATTCAGTTGCACATAAGTAAATATACGTGTGTATATATATTCATTTCCAGATTCTTTTTCCTTATAGCTATACAAAATATTGAGTAGAGTTCCCTATATTGTACAGTAGGTTCTTGTTGGTTATCTATTTGATATACAGCAGTGTATGTACATTAATCCCAAACTCCTAGTTTATCCTGCAGACACAGGAGATAAACTTACAGTAGCCAAAAAGGAAAGCTTGCTGTTATTCAGTCACTCAGTTGTGTCTGAGTCGGTGATGCCGTCCATATACACTATTATTTATCTGTTACGATATTATTTTGCCTTTAGATTATGAGTTTCTAACAGCAGAATATCTAATGTCTAAACATAGTCACTTGGTTCAAAACCAAACCAAGCCATATTTCCACAACCTTCATGAATCAGCTCCTAAGTTTTCCAGCTATTGTCCAGTTTTGGGACATAGTTTTACCTTTTTATTAAAAACAGTGAAGATACAATTTTATATCTTTTTTTTTCATTTAACACTGTTTCAAATATTTTTCTGTTTTGTTTCATGACTCTCAAACTTTTTTCTTTTAAAACTGTGCATTCTCGTTTTTCTAAAATCCTGATGGATTAATTATTATAAATCATAATAGGAAACTGTCCCAAATCAGGTCATCAGCAGAACAAGAATCACTGTTAAATTTCGATTATTTTCTCAAAAGTTGTGATAAATATATTTAACTGATATGCCAGTTTTCTAAAAGGACTAATGAAATAAAACCACATTAAATAAGTGCTTTATGAAGTGCCTGCTTTTACTGATGAAGCATTTAAAGGCTCTCTAGGTAGATACATAAATTATTCTAAATTGCCTAGGTCCTACATTATATGTTTGCCCAGCTTGAATGACCTTGAAACTTTTTTTCCTACGGAGTTAAGACATCCGCTGAGTGCTGGTGATGTGGATCACTTCTCAAGATGAGTGGGCGATAATAAGACCTTTCTCTTTTCTTTGCTGAGTGGACAGTCTAGCTGAGACAGTAGGCACGGATGTCCTTATAACTGTACTAGCATGATGGTGTTATAAAAAGGTGTGAATAGAAAGTTGCAGGATACCTGCAGACACCCTGCAGACTGTATTTATTTTCATTATATTCTGTAAGAATTTTGTATGGTCAGTGTCATCGGTTTTTCCTATGGAGAATTATGCTGGACGCACACCGGTTTGCTTCCCTTCTTCATCCCTTCTTCCCTCCCTTCCTCTCTCCCCTTCCTCTTTCTTCTTTCCTCTATTCTCCTTCCTCTGTCTCTTCCTCTCTCCTTGCTCTCACCAGGCATTTACTGACTACTATACTACTTGCCTGAGTCACCCATGAAAACAGACTGCACAAACCAAATCAAATTCCCATCTCTAAAATGATTAGTCCATTCCTTAGAAGTATAAACACTGTGCCATTAGAATAATTTATGAATTCCTGCACATTTGAAGATGTACTTAATCTTCATTTTTCAGTTCTTTAGACATAGTTTGTACCATAACAAAACATGAATGTGTGTTTAGTGATTCCTGAAGGCTTATTTCTTTGCTGCTAGGTACACACTGCCTGTAAAGATTTATATCATCCTGTATGTCCGCTTGGCCAATGTAAAGTATCTGTCATACCTCCAATTGCACTAAACAGCACTGATTCTGACGGTAAGTATCAGTGGTATAAGTATGTATGTTCCTGGTTTATCAAATGTTGATATGTACACTATTTTCCTAGTATAAATAACACTGTAGTTGGTTATTCTGGTCAGTTTATATATAATAATTCCATTTCAATTACAGAACAGTATATTGAATTTATACAAGAACATTTTAAAATTAAGGTTTAACATAACTATTAACACAGTGGTGAAATTACAGTGTATAAGATTTATAGATTTTACATTTCAGCAAATCAAATAAGATCGTTATTCTGTAAGAAAATGCAACCTGAACAAATTAATTTTTGATAAGCATTTTTTTCCCCTCTGTAATTGAAACTGCCCATTAGCAAAGCTCTTTTTGAAACCCATTTTTCTATCGTTTCATTGTAGGAATTTATATTCCCATACATTCATTCACTTTTTTAGTGTTACTATTTTATGACTTAATTGTACATATTGAAGAACCCATTTACAACACTGGTTTGGGGATAGCATACTTATCACTTCTTTGTAAACAAACCATATTACATAAGGCTTTTACCATAAACTATTATTAATGTTTTGCATCAATAAAGTACCTTATGCTTTTCAAACCTTTTATAGAAATATGCCAATAGATATCATAGCTACTAGAAGCTGCAGAAGATATGATTTTTTTAACCTGTGCTGTTAACAGCCTCCCCCTAAGCCCCAATATATCAAAGTTCTGTTATTTATTATAAAATTTAAAAATACTATCTGAGACCTTAACAGTTCAGTT
>SJYV01041208.1:10454-33337 GCA_006410875.1 Neotragus pygmaeus | reverse complement strand
GTGTGTGGCTGTGGGTGTGGGTGTGTGTGGGTGTTGCGTGGGTGGGTGTGTGGGTGTGGTTGTGGGTGTGTGTGTGGGTGTGTGGGTGTGTGTGGGTGTTGTGTGGGTGGGGTGTGTGTGTGTGTGTGTGTGTGCTCAGTCACTCAGAATTGTCTGAGTCTTTGTGCCTCCCTAGACTGCAGCCCGCCAGGCTTCTCTGTCCATGGAATTCTCCAGCAAGAATACTGGAGTGGGGTGCCATTTCCTCCTCCAGGGATCTCCCCAACCCAGGGACTGAACCCACGTCTCTTGTATCCCCTGCATTGGGAACTAGATTCTTTACCTCTGTGCACATCATCATGACTTTTAATATTGCCTGTAACAGTTTTGCCACTACCAGCATACATGTGTAGAATATTTTGTCAACCTAGAATGTTCCTGAATATTCCTTTCCAGTCAGTAGCCTAATCTGTCATAATCACTATTCTGATTTCTATCACTATTCTTTTGCTTTACCTTTCTTAAATTCATATAAATGGGATTATACAATACACACTCTTCCTTTTGTTTTGAACCTTTACATTTTAGTGAATGACTTCACACAAATTTTTCAGTTAATCCTCACAGCAATACTGTGAAGAAATTATTTTTGGTCCTCCTTTTAACAGAGGGGGGATTAACACTCAGAGTTACAAAATAACACATTGGGTCATGTGGTTAACAAGTATTAAAATCAAGGCTCAAAATCCATTCTTCCAACTCTAGGCTAGAATTCCCTTCCATATTTTTCCACAATTGCTGATCTGGACATTTATAACTGATAAAGTAACAGAACAGAACTCAAAAGGAATAGGACTGTACATTTTGAAAAATTATGTTTTAAAACACTTGAAAATTTTAGCATTTTCATCACCAAACATAATATTAGATTTTGACCATCATCATCCTATAGATATGAAGGTGAGATGACTTACCAAACATGATTTCTAAGCTAATAGAGATGACTACCTTTTTTAAATTTTCAAAATAATGTTTTTAAAACTCCAAAAAGGAAAGAGATAGTTTAACAAAAAACAAAAACAGTCTTGTGAATCAATTTTTTAAACTCTTTTATTTATTTATTTTTTCACTGAAAAGAACTTAGGAATTTCTTACCCATAATGAGAAAAAAGTTCATCTCCATAAGTAGGTAAGACTATATAACTTTAATGACACCTAGTTTTAACATATTTTCTGTGTTTTAAAAACAGTACTCTGATTATATTTTCTTATTGTTTGGTTAGCTTTATCACAAACCGCTTTAAGTTTCTTTGGACGTCTGATTTTTTAAATGCATGCAAAACATTAGTTGGCTTTGACCACTGGAAAGGAAATTTAGAAATAATTACAAGCAGATTTTGCATTAGATTGTAGAGGGAACAAATATACAAAATTAAAACTGAATTCAGGGGTCCCACAGTATTTCTGAGCATGGATATTTAATTTATTTTCCTNTAAATGCATGCAAAACATTAGTTGGCTTTGACCACTGGAAAGGAAATTTAGAAATAATTACAAGCAGATTTTGCATTAGATTGTAGAGGGAACAAATATACAAAATTAAAACTGAATTCAGGGGTCCCACAGTATTTCTGAGCATGGATATTTAATTTATTTTCCTCATGGGATTATCCTTTTGTATTTTGTGATGACATTATCAGGGACTTGAGGGGGGTCACATTTTCTCGTTAGATACAATTTCTTCCAGGTCTCATCATCTTTCAACACCCTAACCCCTGTTCTATTTTCATTAAGGTTTGATTATATCCCACTGACCTTGATCCCTTGAAATAGTTCCTCAATTTATAACTTCTCATCTTATCCACCATTTGATTCTTAGTCAATTCCTAGTAATTACAGCACCATCCAGTCCTAAATACCTGTGTAGAAATAATAGAACCTGCTGCTCAGCTCAAGACAGTAATTACCACCTAATTGTACCCTATTCAGAATCGCAACGATTCTTGAGATTTCTTCTGAGAAAATAATCCCTTTACAATCAACCATTTAGNTTATCTTTTCTGTATAGTTCTTTTGTGTAATCTTGCCACCTCTTCTTAGTATCTTCTGCTTCTGTTAGGCCCATACCATTTCTGTCCTTTATTGTGCCTCTCTTTGCATGAAATATTCCCTTGGTATCTCTAATTTTCTTGATGAGATCTCTGGTCTTTCCCATTCTATTGTTTTCCTCTATTCCTTTGCATTAATCACTGATTCCAGGTACTAGTCTATGTAAATTTGTTTTAATGCTATTACTTTTATGTACAAAAGGGTACTCCAGAACTGGGTGATCCAATTCTATGAAGAGAGAAGGATGGGCATTTACTGTGTCTGACATAGACCAGCATTTACATACACAAGCTCTTTTTGCATGAATTACCTGTTATCTTCTTAAAGGCCTGTACCATCGAAATTCACCAAAGGTAGCTAAAGATAGCTTCCCTGGTAGCTCAATGGTAGAGATTCTGCCTGCCAAGCAGGAGAAGTGGGTTTGATCCCTGGATCAGGAGGGTCCCCTGGAGCAGGAAATGGCAACCAACTCCAGGGTTCTTCCCTGGAAAATCCCAGGACAGAGGAACCTGGCAGGCTACAGTCCGTTGGGTTGCAAAGAGCTGGACATAAACTAGCAACCAAACAGCAGCAGCAGCAAGAGAACCACATGAGCACATCCTGATCTCCAGTATTCCTCCTCTCTTGCAGGCTGATTTCCCTGAACTTACTGTGGATTCCAGCTATGGGGCATGCTAGGTGCTCTGCTCACCACTCAGGCCCTCAGAAACAGTGAAGCTGCACCTGCACAACCACCAGAAGCTTCTGTGGTCAGAACCTATCAAAGCGAGAATGGTTTAGGATAGTTTGGCACTAACTGAGCACCCTTGATCAGGGTCTACCCAACTCAGTGAGACCAGCAGGGAAGGAGCAAGCAGTCAAAGCAGGAAGAGCACCAGCTCCTCTGACAGCAGAACAAGGAGACCATCGGGATCAGGGCTCATCTTCCCATCAGGCCAGCAGAGCTCACCCACAGGGGTTCCATGTTTCATGCAACGTTCTGCTGGCTTTACTTCCCAGAAGCTATCTTCAAAACTACACCCAACCTGAGCCTTCTCTGCTCTTCCCACTACTCTATGCTGCTATGCTAGCCCTGCCTTTCCCCTCTCTTTCATGGATCATATCATCCTTAAACACTGATTTTCAACCTTCCTGAGATGAGGGACTCCAGGCATTCTTGAGTGAAATCCTAATGCAGCGACATACATTTTTCTTATCTCTGTCATTAATCAATAAAGGTGCTGATGAGAAGTCACTCACTATTATGAGCCCCTCAGCTGAGCTAGAGCATCGCTCAGGTAAAACTCAGAATAGGAAGCTGTTAGGCTTCATAAAACTAATTTTATCCCAATAAAACTTAGCTAAGGAGTCCTTCTGCATTTTTCACAGAGAAAATCCAAGAACAAGGAAAGCACAGCTTAGAAGCAGTCTCATAAATTAATAATATTACTTTTGCAATAAATCAAGCCCAGAGAGAGATTTGAGAAAGTTTATCTAGAAGTCAACCTTAAAGTTCAATTTAAAGGCACTAAAAAAAAAAGAAAAGTAAAATCAAATTGACAGCCAAAAGCCAGACCTAATCAAACACATAAATCAGTTAACTCTTAAAAGACACCTTTTAAAATGACAGAGGTGTAAAATCCAATAGATATAATATTTAACCTCCTAAAGAAGACAAACTTAAGAAGCATTACAGAATAATACCGTGGTGGTTTCCACAAGCATTGTGGCCTGTGAAATCACAGACTGTTCGATTCTCAAAGGAGAAGCTTACTGAGACTTGGGTATATTCCAAAATACCTGAGAAGGCTCTGCAAAGGTCTGCCATAAACCATCACTAAATTAAACACACCAACAAATTTAACATGTTCCTAACTTACCTACTAGCAGCAAGTGACCAGCAGTAGAAAATTTTTCTAGACTCATCCTCCCTCTGATATCTAACAAGCTACTTTTACCTCTGCGTGCATGCACGCTAAGTCATTTTCAGTTCAGTTCAGTTCAGTTCAGTTCAGTCGCTCAGTCGTGTCTGACTCTTTGCGACCCCATGAATCGCAGCACGCCAGACCTCCCTGTCCATCACCAACTCCCGGAGTTCACTCAGACTCACGTCCATCGAGTCAGTGATGCCATTTTCAGTCATGTCCAACTCTTTGCAATCCCATGGACTCTAGCCCACCAGGATCCTTTGTTCATGGGATTCTCCAGGCAAGAATATTGGAGTGGGTTGCCATTTCCTTCTCCAGGAGATCTTCCCAACCAAGGATTAAACCCTATCTTTTGCATCTTCTGCATTGGTAGGCAGGTTCTTTACCACTAGCGCCAACTTGGAAGCCCCTAAACAGAACAAAATTTACTTTTTCTTTAAACATAAATTTGAGAAACAGAGCCCCCCCAGACAGGTTAAAGACCACCACCAAAGCCATTTGCTGACATATGTTACCATCACCACCACATGGCATCAAATGCACTAAAGGAGCAGGGAGAACAGGCAGCAACACCTTGACTCACATGCTTGAGGGAGAGGAAGTCTCCATGCCCCACACTCCCTCCTCCGCTCTGTTAGCCTGCAAGATCGTTAACTTTGTGTCAACTTGGTTGGGCTAGATGCCCAGTTGTTTGGTCAAACACTGATCTAGATGTGGCTGTGCTAGTATTTTGTAGATGTGATCAACATTTACAACCAGTAGACTTTACAGAGGTTACGCCCTGCTAACCAGGATGGGTCTCATTCAGTCAGTCAGTTGAAGGCCTTAAGAGCAAAACCCAAGGTTCCTGATAACAGAGCATTTTGCCTCAAGACTGTAATCTAGAACTCCTGCCAATGTCCAGTATGACAGGCTGCCCTACATAGCTCAGACTCAAAATGACAACTTCAATTCTCACCAGAGATTCCAGCCGGCCAGCTGACAGATCCACCCACAGATTTCAGCCTCCCAGTCTGTGAACCAATGCCTTAAACTTTTATCTTTTATCAGGTCTGTTTGTCTGGAAAATTTAGCCTGATACACCCTGTTTTAAGTTTTAGGCTCAGGAAATACTAAAATTTGGAAAATCAGTTAAGTAGAAAATCAAACAAAAGAAAATATCAACAATAAAAAGTCTCATAGTTTTTCCCTCAACATCAGTTCAGTTCAGTCACTCAGCCGTGTCTGACTCTTTGCGACCCCATGAATTGCAACACGCCAGGCCTCCCTGTTAATCACCATCTCCCAGAGTTCACTCAGACTCACGTCCATCGAGTCCGTGATGCCATCCAGCCATCTCATCCTCGGTTGTCCCCTTCACCTCCTGCCCCCAATCCCTCTCAGCATCAGAGTCTTTTCCAGTGAGTCAACTCTTCGCATGAGGTGACCAAAGTACTGCAGTTTCAGCTTTAGCATCATTCCTTCCAAAGAAATCCCAGGGTTAATCTCTTTCAGAATGGACTGGTTGGATCTCCTTGCAGTCCAAGGGACTCTCAGGAGTCTTCTCCAACACCACAGTTCAAAAGCATCAATTCTTNGAGTCCGTGATGCCATCCAGCCATCTCATCCTCGGTTGTCCCCTTCACCTCCTGCCCCCAATCCCTCTCAGCATCAGAGTCTTTTCCAGTGAGTCAACTCTTCGCATGAGGTGACCAAAGTACTGCAGTTTCAGCTTTAGCATCATTCCTTCCAAAGAAATCCCAGGGTTAATCTCTTTCAGAATGGACTGGTTGGATCTCCTTGCAGTCCAAGGGACTCTCAGGAGTCTTCTCCAACACCACAGTTCAAAAGCATCAATTCTTCGGCGCTCAGCCGTCTTCACAGTCCAACTCTCACATCCATACATGACCACAGGAAAACCATAGCCTTGACTAGACGGACCTTAGTCAGCAAAGTAATGTCTCTGCTTTTGAACATACTATCTAGGTTGGTCATAACTTTTTTTCCAAGGAGTACATAGGTTACACTTTAAACCCCTGTCCTCCTTTTAGGGTCTTATTAAAATCATCATTTTAAACCTAAACCAATGAAACTTAACTATAGTGTAACAACTGTTTTTGAGTCATTTTGTCCAGTTGAAAGAACACAGTGTATACTGAAATGTTACACTTGGTGCCACTAAAAAGACACTTGCATCCATTCAGAGATCTCATGTGCTGTGCAGTGACCCCACAGCTCCTGCAGGTGGAGCTCGGCAGGAGGTTCAGGCTCAGGGCCCATCATCAGCTGCAGTCAGGCCGGGGTGAGTGTCCCGGTCACCAGAGGACCCGCCTGGGGCTGGAGACGTGTGTGAAGACGGATCTCTCATGCTCGCTTGTGGCACCACACTTCCACACATGGACCTTCCCAGAGACTGTGTGGGTGTGTTCACGACATGGCGGCTGGCTTCTCGCAACATGAGCAATGGGGGCTGAGAACAAGGAGTCTGGCACCAGGCGGGCATGAGTGTGTGCTGGCAGCCACACGCCAGCATCCCCACACCCCTGCTATCTGCGGGGCACACGTCACCTTCAGAAGGGAATAGTATCAAAAAGCTTCGAGAACATCATGAGGCAAGAAACTACTCTTGCTGTGATCCTTGCCAGTCTAGCTTTCACTGGTCTTTGCCTATCTTTCTCAGCTTTACCCTTAATGTTGGGATAGAGAATTAGTTTGTCGCTTTCTATCTTACAAAGTTTAAAATGTGTAGACTCTCTACAGACGTTTTTCTATGCCTATTTGAGAACTGGACACTTCATCTCGTGTAGCCAGCCGAGCCACACACCAAAGGCTTTCTGTCATCTCCTATAGGCACGGGTTCACTTGGGCCATGGTCTCACACAAGCATCTCACCTTCTCGAGCTCAGGCAAACCTGAGGCCACCAGCAAGACACTGGGCTAACTGCCCTGTTCCCAGTGCAGCGGGTCACTCTCTGTGGAGGAAGCACTGGAGGAGACCACGGAGCTCTGAATGTCCCTGACGGACTGTTCAACAGGCAGAGGGGGATCTCTCAGACAGTCTGTAGGGCTGGCAGACCTACTGCAGTGGGACCATTCACCTTAGTTACAAACTTAGCTGACTTATCACTGCAATAAGAACCCATCATTTGTGAAAAAGATCAGGTATGAGAGCATTCTGGATTCTCTCCAGAAGGAAATTCTTGAACTGGGGCTAACAAGGCCCACTTAAAAAGAGCATTTTATCCAATCCTTAATCTCACAACTGATTCAATTAATTATCTAATTCCTTTGAAGTAATCCTACACTGAAACATCTCCACTAATGGGGCACAACGTAAAGGGAAGGGAGTGACATTCACTGACTCTTCCTGAGGGCTGAGTGCTACACTAATTACTTGATAAATCACTCAATTTAACCCTCACATCAAAACTGTAAGGTAGACATTATTACCTTCATTTTATAGATGAAGAAACCCTGCTAAGGAATCGCCAAATCCCCACCCCAAATCACACAACTAGTGGAGTTAACACTCAAGCCCAGGTTTTCTTAACTCTAAATTTCATGGTGTAAAGTAAGCTTTTGCTGGTAGTAACATAGTCAAATGTCAATGACCAATTGCACACAGAGTTCACGGTAAACAGAAGGTAAAGGGCTGAGTCAAAGCCTGTTCCAGGCTGCAGAACTACATTACACCTCTTCTCACTCTGGAATCAAAGCATAAGGAGCCTGAACTTCCCATCTGGAAAGAATCCAAGTCAAATCACACAAACAACATCTACAGTTTCTGCCCGGAGCTGGCATATATCACATCTGCACATGCTCCATGTCACATGGAAGCCCTGCCAGCGGGGAGAGAGCACACTTTGCCTCCGAGGAGTTTGTGGAAGTCACCTTGCCAAGGACATGGACTATCTCCCAGGAGAAAAGGAACCCATGTGGCAAGAAACGTGACATGAGTGGCTGACAGCTAGAGGGACCAACTGCAGTCGTCGTTAGTGCTTGTCCCCCAGATACCTGAAGCTCTCCTCCAGGGCACATGAGGGGGACCACACATTTTCATTCTATCAATGCCATGCTGGGTAGGCAACTTGCTTCAGTCAGTGAAATATGAGCCAGAGTGATGCTACTTCTGGATAAAAGCTGGATAGGCTGGTGCACGCATGGGGACTTCATTTCTGACAATGCCTGAAAAAATGAGCATAGCTTGGATCCCTGAATGAGGAAAATATGGGATAGAGTTCCCAATCAATCCACGATGATCACATGGCAGTAGGTAGATAACCTCTGTTAGCGCCACATGAGCTTGCCTATCTTGACTGATCCTCTGTGTCAATTAGATTCCTTCCCTGAGGAATGGAGAGCAAGAGAAAGAACTGGGGCACTGAGCAACTCATGACAAACGCTACAGCTGGACCCACGATACTTCACGACAAGTCAAACTGAGTTGTAAGTAAGTGAAAGCTGACAGAGACAAAAAGGAAAGACAAAGCAGGAGATGATGAAGATAGCACACAGTGACAGAATTTTTAAAATGGAGCAAACACAAAGCAACAGACACACCAGGAGAGACCACAGGGCTCATGGATGTCCTGGCAAGGGTCTCCAAAACCCAGTGCTGCCCCTTCCACACAGCCTTTGGGTCCCATTCAGGATGACTGAAGAATTACAAGTCCCTATTTTTAAAAAGCCCAAGTAAGTCTTCAAAAATGATAGTGTGGTCAATCACCTAGAGCCAGGCATCCTGGAGTGAGAAGTTTAGGAGGCGTTATGAAGCATCACTACGAACAAAGCTAGTGGAGGTGATAGAATTCCAGTTGAGCTATTTCAAATCCTGAAAGATAATGCTGTGAAAGTGCTGCACTCAATATGCCAGCAAATTTGGAAAACTCAGCAGTGGCCACAGGACTGGAAAAGGTCAGTTTTCATTCCAATCCCAAAGAAAGGCAATGCCAAAGAATGCTCAAACTACCACACAATTGCGCTCATCTCACACGCTAGCAAAGTAATACTCAAAATTTTTGAAGCCAGAATTCAACAGTAAACGAACCTAGAACTTTCAGATGTTCAAGCTGGATTTAGAAAAGGTAGAGGAACTAGAGATCAAATTGCCAACATCTACTGGACCATTAAAAAAGCAAGAGAGTTCCAGAAAAACATCTACTTCTGCTTTATTGATTAGGCCAAATCCTTTGACTGTGTGGATCACAGCAAACTGCAGAAAATTCTTCAAGATATGGGAATACCAGACCACCTGACCTGCCTCCTCAGAAATCTGTATGCAGGTCAAGAAGCAACAGAGCCAGATATGGAAAAACGGACTGGTTTCAAATTGGGAAAGGAGTACATCAAGGCTGTCTATTGTCACCCTGTTTATTTTACTTATATGCAGAGTACATCATGGAAAGCACAAGCTGGAATGAAGACTGCCAGGAGAAACATCAATAACCTCAGATATGCAGATGACACCACCCTTACGGCAGAAAGTGAAGAGCCTCTTGATGAAAGTCAAAGAGAAGAGTGAAAAAGCTGGCTTAAAACTCAACATTCAGAAAACTTAAATCATGGCATCCAGTCCCATTACTTCAAGGCAAATAGATGGGGAAACAATGGAAACAGTGACAGACTTTATCTTCTTGGGCTCCAAAATCACTGCAGATGGTGACTGCAGCCATGAAATTAAAAGACACTTGCTCCTTGGAAGAAAAGCTAGGACCAACCTAGACAGCATATTAAAAAGCAGAGACATCACTTTGCCAATGAAAGTCCGTCTAGTCAAAGCTACAATTTTTCCAGTAGTCATATGGATTTGAAAGTGAAGAATTGATGTTTTTGAACTGTGATGTTGCAGAAGACTCCTGAGAGTCCGTTGGACCGCTAGGAGATCCAACCATTCCATCCTAAAGGAAATCAGTCCTGAATATTCATTGGAAGGACTGATGCTGAAGCACCAATACTTTGGTCACCTGATGGGAAGAAAAGATTCAGTGGAAAAGACCTGATGCTGGGACACATTAAAGGCAAGAGAAGCAGGGGACAGCACAGGATGAGATGGTTGGATGGTATCACCAACTCAATGGACATGAGTTTGAGCAATTCCGTGTGATGGACAGGGAAGCCTGACGTGCTCCCACATGGGCTCGCAAAGAGTCTGACAGGACTGTGTGACTGAACTGAAATGAAGTTTTTGAAATATCACAAACTGTACACTGCCTATTACTTAAGTCTTGTTTTTGTGTTTAATTCAGCTAGGTGATAGACAGGAAAGTAACAAAACTTGCACTTAATTGATTTTTAATAGAATGGATAAATTTTCACCTTTTAGTGACAAGCTCTTCAGAATGACAAGCAACGTGACCGGTAAAAGAAAATGAAACAAAACTGAATTACCCTTGATATCAATCTTGTTCCGTTGTATAGTAAATCTGGTTTGGGAGTGACATATTCTGAATTTTACTATTCAAACACTAAATGAATCTGTTCTTTCACAGTGACAGTTCTAGCACAGCCGTGATACATATCCTCATTTTAATTAACCTAATGGTCTATTCACTGATCATACTTGGAGGTCTATTTCATTACCCTAAATTAACATTTTCTTTCCATTAAAGTTACAGATAATAAAATAAAAAGACACTGCTTCCGTGTGTGGTTCATAACACATTTAATCTATAGTACTCCTTTGTTTAGTGATTACAAGCATTTAAACGCTCTTTGAAAAGCGCTTAGAGCTATTAGCAACCAGACGATTGACTTATTCCTCTGCCTGGAGCAGGGGGTGGGGGGAGACCGCACATTAGTAAGGAGACCAAAAATACAGTATTTCCATAATAAAAATATCTACTTGTCAGCTCAATGAAAGCAATCCTAACAAAGGTATTGATTGATGTCATTTTAAAAGGTGTGATGGTTCTCCTTAAAGTAAATGGGTTTATATTTACATAAAATAATTGAATAGTCCTGACACATTTTGTCATTTTATTCTCCTTGCAATTAGAAGACTTAGTTTCTCAAATTTAGAGTCAAACATAAGAACAATAATAATTTTAATTGTTTGAGAGAACTGTTTAAAGCAAATGTTTGCCAATTTAATGAGAAATTATTTGATCATAATTCTTTGATACAAATTTAGCACCTAAAGCTAAGCTGTCAACGCTGAGAAATTAACATATATATTAGCTGATTATTGTTTTCCAAATTAATCCCTATTGATCAAAATGAAAACATAAACCTCAATTTGATTTAAAGATGGTTTAAAATATTTTTCCACATTATCCCAGGCTGATAACAGATCCCCAAAACAGTCTGCTGTTAGACAGGCATCCCTCGTCCCATCCAAATCCCACCCCTATTTCAGAATTTACTCTCAGCATCAAGGTTAATGTCTGAAAGAAACCATAAGTATTAAGCAGACATTCTATTCTCATTACATAAAATTGTGAGACTCCTGTTGATTTGAAATTTTAGGTATCTTATAAGTTACTGGATTTTAAAAGTAATCTATTTTGATTAAAGTTTCTTGCCAGGAATACATTTTGTGTTAGATATTTCCATAATGCATTGTCCCAATAAATAGCCTTAGAGGACTGCACTTTCAAAATGTTTGCTATACATTTGAAAGGAATATTTTTTAATTCTTTCAAATTCACTTCAGAAAATGAATGACAATTTGCTTATTTCACTTTCCAAAAGAAAAAGAAACAAATGATACAAATATCTCAAAATTTAACTACTCCCTAAAGTAACCTTGGAAGTCTGGGAATAGTTTTACTATCTATTTGAATAACGCCAAAAAAAAAAAGATTATGCATTCCAACTACTTTTCTTCAATGATGAAAATATGAAACTATTTTATCAAAACATACATACATTTTTTTGAGTTATGGCCCATTTTAATGGGAAGTTAGAAGGTTTTCCTAATTCCCTAACACTTCTTCAATTTGGAACAAATCATTTGAAACAAATTCTTTCTCTACTTAAAGAAGCTACTGCTGAGAAGCTTAATTTAATAGTCTCCTAAAATACCGTATTTTCAACCTGCAACTTCTCTCTGCCCTGCTTCTTTGGCCTCATATTAGAATGTCTCATCCTGTCTCATCCTAGTCAACTTTATTTCTGCCTGTGCTCTGTCAGTCGCATCGCTATGATCACTGTCTGCAGTGCTGATTTTATTCATCCCACCCTCTCCCGACGCCCACATTCCCCCTCACCCATTCTCTCTGAAAAGCCTGTACTCCCTCTCCTCCCCAGTTCCCCAGACCCTGCCCACCTTCAGCACACAGCTCAACACATCTCTCAGTTTGGGACCATAAGAGCCTGACCTTCCTTTGACTCTCGAGAAACTCACTGTCACATCAACTGTCACTTTGTTCAATTCTGTCACGTATGTCAGTTCTGCGATCAGCTACTTGAACAGCAACTGAGACCAGGGTCAGCACCACACACCACATCCAGAGCCACTACCTTTGTAAATCTGCACAGATACACCTGAGTATTCCCAGATTTCACGCCAGAGCTCACTAAAGGGAAAGAGGCCCAGATCCACAACAAAAACTCAGTGAAGTCATTCTCAACTGTCATCTATCATACAATTGTATCTGGTGAAGGTGCTCAGTCATGTCCGAGTCTTTGCGACCCCGTGGACTGTAGCCTACCAGGCTCCTCCGTCCATGGGATTCTCCAGGCAAGAATACTGGAGTGGGCTGCCATTTCCTTCTCCAGCGGATCTTCCCAACCCAGGGATCAAACCCAGGTCTCCCACTTTGGAGGCAGATGCTTTAACCTCTGAGCCACCAGGGAAGCCATACAATTGTATACATCACAGAATTTGGTGGAAAAATTATTTGCAATGGTATAGTAGCTGTGAGACTTTGGTCAGATCAGGCCTCCAAGAGTTCACGGTGGAGAAGTTCAAGGGCCAAGACCTCACTGCTCCCTGGAGGAACCACAACTGGACCAACCATGACTGCCTGCCTTCCACCAAAGAGCGCGGGTTCAGAGCAGTGAACAAGCACGCACAGCAGTCTGATGGGTGCCAGGGTAACAAACAAGAAGTGGAGGCGGCCAGTTCACCCGCGTTCATCTTGAGGGAAGAGTGTAGGTTCTACTCCCAAATACCTACTCCAGGAAAATAGCAAACTCCTGTGCAGAACTGTGAACTTTAAGGGCTGTTTAACTGACAGCCTTGGACCGAGTCTCCATTAATAACTGACTGGTTATTTCTGATGGTTCTTATCTACTCAGCACATTGTCTGTGTTCAGCAAAGCAGTCTCCCTATAAGCCCATATAAGAGACTGTATTCTATTTCCTATCTCCGTAGAAACTAACCAAATCTACCACACACTTAACATATTATACTACTTACTTTTCACATACTGCACTTTTAAACGTATTTTCATGAAAGTATTAATATTTTACACGAAAGAGCAGAATTTCATCTGATGTTAGCCTCGATTTCAACTAGCTTCCAGCATAAACAAGTGTCCATTTCACATAATTCACTACTACTCGAAAGTAAAACAACCGTGAAACTGAAGAATACTGCTTTAAAAAAAAAAAAAAAAGAGTTTAAGAAGCATATAATCCATCATCCTCATTGCTACAATCCATGATTCACAGATAAACATGTTACCAGAGCTGGTCCAATCAGTATAAAACCAAACTACTATTCTCTTTCTCCCTGGATCTTTTCGTATGTCGATGTGAAGCCTGGGACCACTAGGGCCACTCAGTTTCCATAATGGAAGCAGCTGAAGGTCAAAGTTGAACCAGAGAAAACACAGCCAAGAGAATCACAAAGGAACAGAGCCAGTGCTTGCCAGGCCTGAAGCCCACTCAGCTCTGAATTTCATCAGCTGCATGATCACATACACTTTATTTCTTCTTCAAGCTATTCTATTATCTGCAACTAAAAAGAAATGTTATCATTCTGAGCAACAAAAAAGATAAGAGTTCAGAATAACATATAGGCACTACTATTTAACAAGGCCCTGTTGTACAGCACAGAGAAATACAATCAATATTTTATAGTAATCTACAAGGGAAAAGAACCTGGAAAAGAATACACACACACACGTAACTGACTTGCTGTGCTGTAAACCTGAAAGTAACACAAAATTATAAATCAATCGTTGTTGTTGTTCAATCCCTAAGTCATGCTCCAATCTTTGTGACCCCTTGGACTGCAGCACGTCAGGCTTCCCTGTCCTTCACTGTTTCCCAGAGTTTGCTCAAACTCCTGTCTGCAGAGTCGGTGATGCCATCCAACCACCTCATTCACTGTCACCCCCTTCACCTCTCCCCTCAATCCTTCCCAGCATCAGGGTATTTCCAATGAGGCAGCTTTCCATATCAGGTAGCCAAAGTATTGGAGCTTCAGCATCAGTCAGTTCAGCCGCTCAGTCGTGTTCAACTCTCTGTGACCCCATGGACTGCAGCACCCCAGGCCTCCCTGTCCATCACCAACTCTTGGAGTTTACTTAAACTCATGTCCATTGAGTCGGTGATGCCATCCAACCGTCTCATCCTCTGTCCACCCCTTCTCCTCCCACCTTCAATCTTTCCCAGCATCAGGGTCTTTTCAAATGAGTCAGTTGATTTCCTTTAAGATTGACTGGTTTAATCTAAATGTAGTCCAAGGGACTCTCAAGAGTCTTCTCCAACACCACAGTTCAAAAGCCTCAATTCTTCGGCGATCAACTTTCCTTACAGTCCAACTCTCACATCCATAAATGACTACTGGAAAAACCATAGCTTTGACTATATGGACCTTAATAGGCAAAGTAATATTCTGCTTTTTAGTACACTGTCTAGATTTGTCATAGCTTTCCTTGCAAGGAGCAAGCATCTTTTAATTTCATGGCTGCAATCACTGTCTGCAGTGATTCTGGAGCCCAAGAAAATAAAATCTGTTACTGCTTCCACTTTTTACCCTTCTGTTTGCCATGAAGTTATGAGACCAGATGCCATGATCTTAGTTTTTTGAGTGTTGAGTTTCAAGCCAACTTTTTCACTCTTTTCTTCCACCCTTATCAAGAGGCTCTTTAGTTCCTTTACTTTCTACCATTAGAGTGGTTATCATCTGCTTATCTGAGGTTGTTGCTATTTCTTCTGGGAATCTTAATTCCAGCTTGTGATTCATTCAGCCTGGCATTTTGCATAATGTATTTTTCATGTAAGTTAAATAAGCAGGGTGACAATATACAGCCTTGTGGATTCCTTTCCAGTCCAATGTTCCATGTCCAGTTGTAACATACTGGTTTCTCAGCATACAGGTAAGGTGGTCTGTACTCCCAACTCTTTCAGAATTTTCCATAGTTTTTGGTGTGATCCAAAGGCTTTAGCATAGTCAATGATGCAAAAGTAGCCTGTTTTTCTGGAATTCCCTTGTTTTCTCTATGATCCAACAAATATTGTCAATTTGACCTCTGGTTCCTTTGCCTTTTCTAAACCCAGCTAGTACATCTGGAATTTCTTGGTTCATGTACTGCTGAAGCCTAGCTTGAAGGATTTTTTAGTATAACTTTGCTAGCATGTGAAATGAATGTAATTATCCAGTAGCTGGAACATTTTTTGGCCTTGCCCATCTTTGGGATTGGAATGAAAACTGATCTTTTCCAGTCCTGTGGCCATGCTAAGTTTTCCAAATTTGCTGACATATTGAATGCAGCACTTTAACAGCACTACCTCTTAGAATTTTAAATAGCTCAGATGGAATTCTGTCACATCCTCTAGCTTTGTTTATAGTAATGCTACCTAAGACCCACTTGACTTCACACTCCATGATGTCCAGCTCTAGTTGAGTCACCACACCATCATGGTTATGTGGGTCCTTAAGACTTTTTGGGTATAGTTCTTCTGTGTAGTCTTATCAGCTCTTCTTAATCTCTTCTGCTTCTGCTAGGTCCTTACCAGTTTCTGTCTTTTATTGTGCCCATGGTATGTTCCCTTGGTATCTCTAATTTTCTTGAAGAGATCTCTAGTATTTCTTGAAGAGATCTAGTAAACAATCTTTGCTATTGTTTTCCTCTATATCTCTGGACTGTATATTTACGAAGGCCTTCTTATCTCTCATTGCTATTCTCTGGAACTCTGCATTCAGTTGGGTATATCTTTTCCTTTCTTCCTTGCTTTTCACTTCTCTTTCCTCAGCTATTTGTAAAACTTCCTGAGGCAACTACTTTGCATTCTTGCATTTCTTTTTCTTGGGATGGTTTTGGTCACCGCATCTTGTACAATGTTACAAACCTCCATCCATAGTTCTTCAGGCACTCTGTCTACAAGATCTAATCCCTTGAATCTATTCATCACCTTCACTGTATAGTCATAGGGGATTTGATTTAGGTCATATCTGAATGGCCTAGTGGTTTTCCCTACCTTCTTCAATTTTGCTCTGAATTTTGCAATGTGAGCTACAGTCAGCGCCAGGTCTTATTTTTACTGCCTGGATAGAACTTCTGCATTTTCAGCTGCAAACATTATCAATCTGATTCAGGTGTTGACCATAAATGATGTCCATGTGCAAAGTTGCCTACTATGTTGTTGGAAGAGGGTGTTTGCTATGACCAGTGTGTTCTTTAGACAAAACTCTGTTAACCTTTGCCCTGCTCCGTTTTGTATCTCAAGGTCAAACTTGCCTCTCCAGGTGTCTCTTGACTTCCTACTTTTGTATTCCAATCCCCTAAGGTGAAAAGGACTTTTTTTTTAGTTCTAGAAAGTCTTATAGGCCTTCAATTTCAGCTTCTTCAGTATTAAAAAATGGACAGGGAAGCCTGGCATGGTGCAGTTTATGGTGTCGCAAAGAGCTGTACATGACTTACCAACTGAACAACAACAACTAGAAGGTATTGTAGGTCTTCACAGAATGGATCAACTTCAGCTTCTTCGACATTCGTGGTTGGGGCATAGACTTGGATTACTGTGATACTGAATGGCTAGCCCTGGAAATGAACCGAGATTTTCTGTCATTCTTGAAGTTGCAATCAAGTACTCCATTTTGGACTCTTTTGTTGACTATAAGGGCTACTACATTTCTTCTAAGGGATTCTTGTCCACAGAAGTAGATATAATGGTCATCTGCGTTAAATTCGCCAAGTCTCATCCATTTTAGTTCTCTGATTCCTAAGATGTCAATGTTCAATCTTGCATTCTCCTGTTTGGCAACATCCAATTTACCTTGATCTCTGATCTATGCAAAACTGTTCTTCATAGCATCAGACTTTATACTCTCACATCAGACACATCCCCAACAGAGTGTCATTTCCACTTTGGCCCAGTCACTTCCTTCTTCTTGGAGCTATTTGTGTTCTCCACTCTTCCCCAGTAGCATAATGGACATGTTCTGACCTGTGGGGTTCATCTTCCAGTGTCATATTCTTTTGACTTTTCATACTGTTCATGGAGTTCTCCAGGCAAGAATACTGGAGTGAGTTGGACCATGTTTTGTCAGAACTCCTCACTATGACCCATCCATGTTGTGTGGCCCTGTATGGCATGCTCATAGCTTCACTGAGTTACACAAGCCCCTTCACTGAGACAAGGCTGTGACCCATGAAGAATAAAAAAATATGTGTGTGTGTGTGTGTGTGTGTGTGTGTGTGTGTGTGTGTGTGTGTGTATGAGCACACTCATTCACTTCAGTCTTCTCTGACTCTTTGGGACCCTAAGGACTGTAGCCCACCAGGTGTTTCTGTCCATGGGATTTTCCAGGCAAGAATACTGGAGTGGGTTGACATTTCCTACTCCAGGGGATCTTCTGGACCCAGGGATTGAACCACATCTCTTAAACTCCTGCACTGGCAGGTGGGTTCTTTACCACTAGGAACTGAAGCTTCTAAAGAAGTAGTAAGCTAACCTTAAATTAAATAGCCAAAAAAAAAAGAAGAAAAAGTAAAGCTATACTAGGTTTAGGAACAGAATGGACTCCTCTCATCCTCAAGCATCAGGATGCTTGAGTTTTCACATGAGTAATTTTCAGACACAGTGCTAGCTAGGGCCACAACCCTGACCCGACCAGCCCCAGCTCTAACAGTGTGAATACCAAGAAATGGCTCTGGCGTTTCTGTGCCTAAGGAAGAAGCTGAACTACAGAGCTGTAAGGACCACAGCTGATCCTCCCTCCAGCAGAAGTGAACAGCAGGCCTTCAGTGACATCTTTGTGAAGCCTGAGGCTACAGCAAAGACCATGCCCGTCTTCTTTCCAGTGGACAAAAACTACCCTGGGCTGCAGGAAACACAACCCCTAGTAAAATAAAGAGAGCTGCATGTTTCCCTTCTGTGAAGATAGCAGCCAGACCAATCACAGGAATGAGCGAGTGCCTGGGGATTCTCAGCCTCTACAAAGAAATCTCAAAAATAAGTTCTGGGGAAGGACTCAGGCACTATCTTTGAAGCATCAAAGATTAAAACTTGCCCTCCCTTCCTTTCTGTTTCCAACATAGCTGCCAGGTGGCTATGACACAGCAGTGAGGAGGGCCTGGGGGTCAAAGCAGAGGCCCAGGCCCATCAAGCCAGTGCAGGGCTGACACAGAGGGTGAGCAGCAAAGACAGCAGTGCAGCTGGTAGATGCACCTATGCAGGTTATTTTTGATTGAGCAAATAAGGAACTTTATTGAGGATAATAAATGCTGGGTTTCTCATTGCCAGAGACAGTATTCACAAAGAACTACAAGATGCTGTGTTAGGAGTGAAGGTATCATTATGGACCCATGATTTTACAATACACACAAGAGATACAGAAAAATTCATAGATGTGTATATATGCACATGTGTGTGTGTTTGTGTATTTTTTCTATCCCCAGATAAGGTATCATTTTCGATTACAAAATGAAAGGCTACCCTAGAGTTATCCTGAATCCCTTCTAGCATTAGAATGTTGGCAAACACAAAAATGCCAATCTTTCTGTAATCTGCCTAAACCTACTAAAAACAGTACTTCAGAAGGACATGTCAAGAGAGTTGGAAATCAGATATCCAACAGGAGAAAGCAGAATTATCAATTATATCTACCACACAACACACCATGAAGTCACACCTTATAAATGTTCACTCTCTAGGTGTTGTTAGCATTTAGAAAAATTGTCACCTTAGCCAATAATTTCTCTTAATGCTAGAAAGACACATGAAGATCACTCTGCTTTAAAGGGGAGCAAAGAAGACTATCGCTTAAGCTAGAGCTTAAGCCCTTCAAGAGTACAGACTGTATATTATCTTCCTTGTAGTTTAAATACTCTGCAGTTAGTAAAATAATAACACAAAGTAAGTATGAAGCCAGGATTACCGTTTTCTAAGTGCTGTGCTATGTGCTGTGCTCAGTCAGTCCTGTCCTACAGATCACAATCATGTACACATTTAAGAGGCAGTTGCCTTGGATCAACAATGGGAGCACAGAGTTCAGTTCTCATTCTTCAGAGAATCAGTCTGTCACTCAGCCTCACTGGGCCTCCTCTCCTTATCCACATAAAACCTCTGAAGTCCTCCCTGTTTTAAGTATCAAAGATTCTACATCACAGAGTTAATATAAAGTTTATTCAGTATTATTTTAATGGAATTATATGGCCATTTTTGAACACTTTTAACACTTCTTTTAAACAATTTTATTTCTTACAACAGAGCTGGGTCTCACAAATGAATCACAATAAAATATGACTCAGTAAGTCAGCTGCTCAAATGTTAACTGGATGATGTTCTACTAAGAGTTTCTTCTACTCAGTTGTGGGACAAACTCAGGTCCAAGAACATGAATAAGTCTACAAAAGCTAACCTTCTCCACTGGTTTTTAGAGAAGCACCAACATTACAGACCAGGAGAAAAGGAAAAACGTCATTTCTTCTATAATATTTGTTTAATCTTTTAATATCAAACACTGTCAAAGTAAAAATTTCTTACCTAACCTGTCTTCTTTTTGCCTAAACTTCCCCCTTCATCTTCTTGTAACAAAAGCAAACATCATGTTCCTTCTTTTCCATTTTTTCCCCTTTTCTTCACATCAAGAAAAAAAGGTATCCAAACTTGGGAAATATCTGGGCATGTGTTTTCAGTATCAGATGGGGAGGAAAAGACACAGCAAGCACGTGGACCTAACGCAACTCATTGTTTACTTTGAATTAAGCTCCCAGGATGAGAGAAGAAGTTTGTGAACTTACAAATATTTATCCAAATGAGATGTAAAATTGTGTGTCCGGTGAACCAGATAACCACAAAGGGTGATGTCTTCCATGGGTATTAACCAATTTTCTATTATTAGATAGAAACATTTCCTTGTTAAATTGCCTATATACGTCTAACATCTCAAATGCTCTTTGAAACAGCCATAACATCTTCCTGATTCCGCATTAATCTCATGAGTTAAATAAAATCTCTGACATACATTCACTTTATATTTACCTGAGAGTGCATTTTACCTTTTTGAAAATTATCCATTAACACTAGTAAAACCAGAAAATTATCATAATTCTGTAGGGAAGTATGATAGGTCTGTTTACATAACCACCATTCCTTAGATTGTTTAAACAAAACACTGATGAGAATCAAAACTATTTACATACTATCATTATCTTATTGGGCTTCCCTGGTGGCTCAGATGGTAAAGAACCTGCCTACAATGCAGGAGACCCAGGTTCAATCCCTAAGTCAGGAAGACACCCTGGAGGAGGGCATGGCAACCCACTCCAGTATTCTTGCCTGGAGAATTCCACAGACAGAAAAGCCTGGTGGGGCTACAGTCCATCGGACTGCAAAGACTCAGACACAACTGAGCAAATAACACACACACACGTTATTACTTTCGTTATAGGAATCATTATTATCACTGTGCAAAAGCAAAAACAAACAAAAAACAATTTTGTCAATGTACTGGTTTATTTTCTTCCATTGGGTTTAAACTGCAATTGTTCTGATAAGCTCAGAAAAGAAAGAAAGAGGTATTGATTATTAAGCCTGGCAGAATGAACATCTCAAGAGCCAAGACTACTACTACTCTGGCGGTGGGAAGGGGGTTCTCTTCGATGGAGCTTTTCTTTAAGTTACACTCTTTCATGTGAAAGCCCACACAGACACGTGAGCTGATGAACAATGGGACCTTCGCAAGCTACGTTCAGTACCACATCACTGATACAGGAAATGTCAAAGATGCACTTGACTTCAGCAAAAAATAACCAGCCCTTGTTAATTCCTTCACATTCACGGAGATGCCACATCAGAGATGCAGATGCCTTTTGATGTCAGAGGAGCTCTAATGCCACTTGTGCCAAACCAGCGTCATTTCTGTTCTGAGATGATTATCCTGCACAAAAGTACTATTCAAATTTTGCTGTTAAATGGCAAGAAGGCTATAGGGAAAAGATTTAGACACAATGAGCTTCACAGAGAATGAATAAATATGGCTACTGGGAAGTAATTTAATTTGATCAACAAATACAGTTACGGTATGGAATCATTCAAAGCGCAGTCAGTCAAAAGTCAAAATCAAAGGTATTACCTAAATGACAAGGGAGTTCACAAAGACAGATTACTCAGAGGACTGGATATCCTGCAGTCTAGAGAAAGCTCTTGAATCCAGGGCATGGAGGAATGGATATCTGTGCCTCAAAATAAATTAGCTGTCTGAAAACAACTGCTTTTTCAAAAGAGAGAACTAAAGGGTAAACCAAGTACCATCCCTAACTCCTTTGTGTCAACTAATAATCAATACTCTCTACAGCAGCCTTGATTGAAAATCTGACTGAGAAGTTTCTCCTAACAATAAAATACAATTTGAACTAGAAAAATTATATTTACCAGAATGTAAACTGATGTTATTTCTATGTGATTGGATTATAAGTAATTTTCATTTACTTACTGACATTTTGCAGTTATTTTCTGAAATTTCCAAAGGAAACATATATTATTCTACTCTAGTCATCAGAAAACAGATAGATCTAGATATACAGGGAGATACATTTATATACATATGCATATATATGCAATTTAAAATATTTTTTAAAAATAAGCACTGACCATTCACGTTTCCACATTAAATAAGCCTGAATTTTAAATTGATAATCTAGTTATTAGCTTCAAAAAATCCAACTATAATGTTTGATGTATGAAAACTAAAATTCTAGCATCTGCTTTNACATTTATATACATATGCATATATATGCAATTTAAAATATTTTTTAAAAATAAGCACTGACCATTCACGTTTCCACATTAAATAAGCCTGAATTTTAAATTGATAATCTAGTTATTAGCTTCAAAAAAATCCAACTATAATGTTTGATGTATGAAAACTAAAATTCTAGCATCTGCTTTAAACATATTTTACATAATCTTGAACTGAGCATACAATGTAACAGAATTTACATAAATTTAATAAAGAAAAAAAGTATCTGTCCTCAAAGTTCATGGCAATTTAATCCTCTCAACATGAGATAAAGGCAAAAAAACAATACATAGACTACTGATCAGGACTGACTTCTCTAAGAGAAGATTTTGCCTCATTATATGCAGAGTACATCATGAGAAATGCTGGACTGGAAGAAACACAACCTGGAATCAAGACTGCCGGGAGAAACATCAATAACCTCAGATATGCAGATGACACCACCCTTATGGCAGAAAGTGAAGAGGAACTAAAAAGCCTCTTGATGAAAGTGAAAATGTTGGCTTAAAACTCAACATTCAGAAAACTAAGATCATGGCATCTGGTCCCATCACTTCATGGCAAATAGAAGGGGAAACAGTGGAAACAATGTCAGACTTTATGTTTTGGGCTCCAAAATCAATGCAGATGGTGACTGCAGCCATGAAATTAAAAGATGCTTACTTCTGAAGGAAAGTTATGACCAACCTAGATAGTATATTCAAAAGCAGAAACATTACTTTGCCAACAAAGGTCCATTTAGTCAAGGCTATGCTTTTTCCAGTGGTCA
>SJYV01041207.1:0-11285 GCA_006410875.1 Neotragus pygmaeus | reverse complement strand
CCCACTCCAGTGTTCTTGCCTGGAGAATCCCAGGGACGGGGAGCCTGGTGGGCTTCCATCTATGGGGTCGCACAGAGTCGGACACCACTGAAGTGACTTAGCAGCGGCAGCAATCAAATGTAATCAGCAACACCCACTGAAAAACATATTTCTATGAAAATGTGTGAAGTTAAATCACAGAAAGAACATATTTGGAATCAATAAAAGGTATACTAGTGCCTGGTAAACAGATGTAAAGTGCCTAAATGATTCCTTTCTATAAATTAATTCATTAGTTAAATGATATCACAATGTAGAATTGCTACTTAATGTTACCTATTATAAGAATGACAAAATAATTGTCACTGGCATTTATGCTCAACTATTGCATTCCAAAAGCAACACTAAAAAAAATGTTTTCATTGTATTCATAAACTTTCCTAAGCAACTAAATAAAAAATAAAATGCAATGCCTGGCAGTGTTTCTAGCAATTATTCTTCTACAAAGAATGAGTACACATTTGGATTATTTTAGCATGAGATGCAACATAATTAAACTCAGAAATGTGTTTATGTGTAATAGCTTGTGTTTCATGTATAGCAAATCACATCTATTTTCTTTACCTTTTGCAGACTATTCACACTGATATATATATATGTGTATATTTTTTTAGCACTGGTGCTAACTACAGTAATGTGAGTTTCTCCATGTATAGCTTAACTGTCAGGTCCTAATACTTTGAAATTAGACAATCTCTTGAGTATATATCTCTATGCCTATAATATTCAAACTATCTGAGATTTCTGTTAGTATATATGGGAAGGCATGTTAACAGCAACTCTTTACATGTCACATAGGTGTGGACTTCTAGAATTAGATTAACCTTAGATGAATGTTAAATACTGATCAAGGTCTTGGATAAGTTTTTTCAGTTGTCTGTGCATCTGTTTCCTGCTCTGTAAATGAAATAGGTTCTCTATTTTCCATAGTCTCTCAAAGCAAATATAGCTAGCAGTTAATCTTCAGAATCTGAGAAATCTTCTCCAAATCTGTTATAATGTTATCAATGTTGGCAAGCTTTAGGACTTTCTGTGAAGTTGGTTTAAATGAGCTTAACTACTATATTTAACAGTTATATTTTAATATTTGGAAAAAATATTATGAGGCCACATTTTATCCAAACTGAAACTACACATCGGATGTATATTTGGTCTGTGTTTATTTTGCCTTGCTAATGCCACTTCTTTTCATCTAAATAATCTGACACAAAACTCCTCGTGCCTAGGTTCTTCTTTTCCCATTTGTAAACCTTGATGTTACATTTCCGCTGTTTGTGTTGACACATTTTTCACATCCTGATCCTTCATCTTGAATTGATTTTTAAAATAAAACATCAAAACTTTTTAGTGCACTTTAAAACTCGTATTAAATATAATAACACTATTCTAGGTAGCTTAATGGTAGTTTCACACAACCTTGATATCAGAAGAAAGCAAGTTGGGACTTTCCAATGCAGAGGATACCTGCATGTGTGATCCCTCATTCATGAATATTTCACATGCTGCAGAGCAACCAAGCCTATGTGCCACAGCTGCTAGAGCCCACATACCTGGGCTCCGTAACATTGGAAGCCACCACCACGAGAAGCCTGCACACCACGAAGAAGAGCAGCTTCCGCTTGCTGCAACAACAGGAAGCTCATGGAAAACAACGATGACCCAATGCAGCCAAACATAAATCAATCAATAAAAAATGTTTAAAAAGAAAACAAATTTCTTAAAACATCATCTGGTCATATCAGAAATCTGAAAGTAATGAGAATCGAGCCCAACTCTTCTCATGGATTAAAGAAGCTCATATATAAAATATATTCCAAGCATAGGAAGTTTTTTTTTTATAAATGAAAAGTTGTAAGCTGAATATAAATAAATCAGTAAACTTTAATGCAGAAATTTTTCAAAATGTTGCTTTGATCTATCATTCCTTTTATATGTTGAGTGAATTCAGTTTGTTCATAGGGTGAATTTTAAAATANCAAGCATAGGAAGTTTTTTTTTTATAAATGAAAAGTTGTAAGCTGAATATAAATAAATCAGTAAACTTTAATGCAGAAATTTTTCAAAATGTTGCTTTGATCTATCATTCCTTTTATATGTTGAGTGAATTCAGTTTGTTCATAGGGTGAATTTTAAAATATATAATATCTAACATTAAACTTTAAAATCTGAACCTAACAATTAGTAATTTTTTAATCAAATATAATAATAATAAGAAAAAAATAGCTACTATTTATCAGTGATAACACCGAAACCTAGCGAGGGTGATTAGCCAAGTATACACAGTTAAATAAGCAGAGAGCCAGGAGCTGGACTCAGTCTGACTTCAGGATCTTTGCTCTATATGTCTGGAAACTATTTTCTAACAATGTGCCAAATCCTTCAAGGAAAAATTCATTATCTTATTTCTTGTGGAATGCCGAGTAACCATAGGCTTTTAAAACTGTCTAAAGTATTGTAAGAGAGAAATAAACTCTCCAAGCAGGCAACAACCTTTTCAACATACTATAAAATCCTCAAGGGCAGGGATTATGTTTTATTTGACTTTTTATTCCCAGAGCCTCCAATAGTGCCCACCCCACAGAGGACCTCATTAAAGGTGTGTTGTTGTTTTATGGCAAAGTGCTAACCAAGAATTGGTGGAGTTAGAGAAAGAAGGCTTTATATATGAAGTGACATTTGAACTCTGTCATGAAATATAAATACAGGTATTCAAGGAACAGATTCAGGGCCAAAGGACATTTAAGATGGTGAAAATATGTGTGGCCAGAGGCTTGAGAATGAAAAAAACATTTGATAAATCTAGGTAATGGGTGTTTGGATGCGGGACAAGTCCGAGAGTGTGGAAAAAGATTCCGGACCAGGAGTCCTGCTTGTTTAGGAAGGAGAGCTTTATGCCAGGAGCAGAGTTCCATCTGCAGAGCCATATACAGAACTAGTGCATTCAGATTTGTAGAGGAAACAGGTGAAGTTTCAGGGAGCTCTTCAAGAACTGGGTGCAACTCAGAGTTAGTCTTATTTGCCCCTCAGTGTTCTTGAAATTTAGTCTCTCCACAGACAAACACTACAAACTAGCATAAAATGTAGCAAAGGTGCTAATGTGAGGAGGTTAAGAATGACTACATAAGAAGGTAAGACTGTAATATCAAAGAGTAGCTAATTAATTTCAAAACAGAGTGCTATTATATATGCATATATAATGAATGAATGAATGTGTCAACAATTTACTAATTTATTAATATTGGAACTTGTAAGATGATAAATCTGGTTATTAGAATTTAAGAGCATTCAGAACTGGGTATTTTTATTCCTTTTGAGGAAAAACACACTTGAATAAGATTTCTGTCTGAAATACAAAATTGTAATAGCTTACACACAGTAAAATAATAAACTGTAGGGTTATTGCCTCTACTGAACAGAAATCTACAGATAAACACACACTTTTACACTTTCTGGACTTATGTGTGCTTAGTTACTTAGTTGTGTCTCACTCTGTGACGCCATGGATTGCAGCTCTCAAGTCTCCTCTATCCATGGAATTTTCCAGGCAAGAACATTGGAGTGAGGGGCCATTTCCTTCCCCAGGAGATCTTCCTAACCCAGGGACTGAACCCAAGTCTCTTGCATCTCCTGCATTGGTAAGCTGATTCTTTACCACTAGCATCACCTGGGAAAACACTAAACGGTAAAATAAAACACAAGTACATTTTATGTTACAATAATCCTCCCACAGTCTTCTTAAAAGTATTCCAGTATGATATGAAAAGACCATGCCATCTCTCCCCATGTGACCTTTTTTTCCAAGGTTGACTATCTATCCTAGAAGTGGCTTAACTCAGTTTTTTAAGGTAAAACAGAGAGAGTGAAGAGTTAAATAGATTCTTCACTAAACTAAGTGAGGAATGAGGTCTAAGGTTAGCTTTAGGGATCAAATGATCATGCAAGGTCTGAAGACTAACATGTCCTGACTTCCACCACGAGTTCAAGTCTTAGGTTTTGTTTTGCTTTCTTGCTTCGACCTCTTGGATGCCAATCACACTGCTACTTTTCTCTGCAATATTCTTCTCTTACCTTTTTACTCATCAATCATATACTCCAAACCTCCTAAAAACAATTTCCTGGCTTTCCAAATTTGATTTACTCTTTCTTTCAAGTGAGTGAGTGAAAGTCACTCAGTCATGTCTGACTCTTTGTAACCCCATAGACCATACAGTCCATGGAATTCTCCAGACCAGGATACTGGAGTGGGTAGTCTTTTACTTCTCCAGGGGATCTTCCCAACCCAGGAATCAAACCCAGGTCTCTCACATTGTGGGCGGATTCTTTATCAGCTGAGCCACAAGGCTAGCCCAAGAATACTGGAGTGGGTAGCCTATCCCTTCTCCAGCGGATCTTCCCAACCCAGGAATCAAATCAGGGTCTCCTGCATTGCAGATGGATTCTTTACCAACTGAGCTATCAGGGAAGCCCTTCTTTCTTTTATCAGTCATAATTATTGTCTACACAGTTATTTTGCAGTTACTCACATCAGATCTTATAACAGTTTCTTTTTTTATGTGAGCAGCTTTTAATTTGCTATTTAATCTTCTAAAATTATTTGACAGAAAATTTTAAAATTTTGACACATAGTAAGCATTTAACAAATGGATGATTTATTGAAACAAGAGTAGAACCTGAAGATTTAAAATTTAATTTTTTAGAACTGGATTTTTTTCTATACAGAATATGATTTCTCACATATTGATGAGAAACATGACATATAAAAACAGAGGGCTATGTTCATAAGCAATCTTTGAAATAGTGAAGTGTAGTCCAATATTCCTTTAAATCAGAAATTTAAAAGATTTAATTTTACAAATGTCAAAGATATATTTTGATAAATGTTTCAAATTAGTAGTGTTATTTATTTTTAAACATTTCCTTTTGCTATGATGTTGCTTGATAAATAATACTCATCCATGGCACAGAAAACAAGCATGATTTTTAATAGGACTCTTTGATTTATGACAGAGCAAATGGCTTTTCAGTATTAAGCCAGTGAAGTTATGCTGGTCACAAATATAAAGACAATGACAGAAAGGTTAAAAACTTGATAGGGTCTAAAAATATGTGACCTTATATTCATTTTATAAAAATATTACTTAAATATTTTAAAAATGATTTTACAAATAAGAAATGTATTTTAATAGATTTTACATGTTCCACTGCTGCCAAATATTTCACTTATTTTCTAATGTGTTAAATTCTGAAAAGTATAAACATGTTTTCCCCAAATAATAACTTCTAACAACAGAAAAAAATTATTTGGTTGCACAAATATGAAAAATATAATTTTGATGGGAAAACCAGTCAAATTAGGTTTACTAAGAGTTTTCATCTCATCTTTGTCATCTTCAATAGCTACAGTTTTAGTAAGTGTAAAGAAATAAGGTGTCATGAGTCACATGTTTTTTGAATTCATAAGCTCTAGCCAAAAAGCCATGTGTTATCAAATAAACACAATGACTTGTATATGAGATACAAAAACTTTCTTTAAGAAATATTACCATCACATATGATGTGTTAGTCGATATTCTAGGCCTCAGAAGTCAAAAACCCTTCACAATCTAGAGAGATGATAAGATAGAAACAAAATCAGAAAAATAATATTTTTAAAAAATGTGCAGTTCAAGAACAGCAATAGGAACAGTAGATTGTTGTCATGAAGGATATACAATCAAGAGAAGCTTCCAGGAGGAGGTAATGATTGACCAGGGCTGGAGGATAAGAAAGTAAAAAGGAATGGACAGGCATTCTCGCAAAGGAGCAGAGAAACAGAAGTCTGAAGTGGGAACCATGACCGGTTGAGGAAACGTATCATATACCATATTTATAGAAGGGTGTGCAACTTCTCTGTACTCTTTAAAAGAGAAAATTTTTAAAGATAAACTCCCATGTAACTACCCATCACCACACTTAGGGGGAAGAAAATTATTGATAAAGATATATGAGAAATCCAGACCACTGTGTCATTGTGTCCTGTAGTTTATTGGAATGCAGAGGACAGGTAAATCTGAGTAAGACAACTTTGTTTATGTTATTCAAAAATTTTATGGATTATTTTAAGTAATGGCCAAAGGAATGCTTAAGAGCAGAAAATGTTAAGAAACACTAATTTAAACTAAATGAAAGAAAAACTTTTGCAAATACTGGTCGGGATTTGACCAGATAAATGTCAATGAAATTTTTTGAGGGTGGGCGGTTCTAAGAAAGTAAAATCATAGTAAGCAAAGGTTTTTTGTTTTGTTTTGTTTTGTTTTTTGAGGGGTTCTTTAGAATCATAGTTAGTAGACGATTGCTAACTAAAACATACAAAAGCTATGTTCTTGAGAAGAGAAATACTTTAAAAACTTGTTTTAAAATGTATTATAGAAACATTAGTTTAAGCGATTAAAAAAAACAGGGTGAAAAGTTATAATGGTCATTCCATTTAAGACAAGAATAAATCTCTAACTTTTTTTTTAATTTTGAGCATAATATTACTTGGATGCAAGTTTTACTTCTATTTCATTTTTAACCTTCAGTTCTCACTCAGATATTTGGTAAAATAGATGCTTTAATTATTTGCCTGCTTATTCAATATTCAAACAGCCTGCTCTTCTCCAGTTGAAACACTTAGAATTATCAAGATGCTTAGAAAATAGCATAACAATCCATTGAAAGGGCATTTTTCAATACTTTGTAATTACCATGTTTTTTTATCACCTCCAAGTAAATAAGGCACTCATATATAAACCTTTGAAACGTATTAAACTCTACCTCTAAATTTATAGGAAATTTGTAAACACAGAATTCTAATTAATCATGTTTCTGTATAATGGGTATGATTATTTGAAATCTTGTTTGATTTTCTGATGTATTGCATATTTAGTTAAGTCTCCATGTTGGTGATGAATGTACAGCACAGTGGTTACAGTTAATGATTGTTTAGTTGCTATGTTGTTTCCAGCTCTCTGTGACCCCATGGACTGTAGCCCAGCAGATTCCAATGCCAATGGAATTTCCAGGCAAGAATGCTGGAGTGGGTTATGCATTTGAAAGTTGCTACAACAGTCAATCTTAAAAGTTCTCATCACAAGGAAAAAAAAAAATTGTAACTATGTAGTAATGGATGTTATCTAGATGAGGGGTCCCCAACCTCCAGGATCTAATGCCTAATGATCTGAGGTTGAGCTAATATAATAATGATAGAAATAAAGTGCACAATAAATGTAATGCAATTGAATCATTCAGACAGTCCATGGAAAAATTGCCTTCTGCAAAATTGTTCCCTGTTGCCAAAAATGCTGAGGACCACTGATCTAGACTTACGGTAATCCTTTCACAATATATACATTTATCAAATCATTAGATTGTACTCCTGAAACTAACATAATGTTACATGTCAATCATCCCTCAATAATAAAAGTCTCTATAAACATAATTGTAAAGCTGACTTGATCAAATAGTCACAATAATTTGCAAGCCAGTAAGACAATACATTAAATATGTCTTTCAAATTATTAAAACCTCAAAAGAGATTTTTGCCAAAGTAAATATACTGTAAGTAGAAATACAAAGAAATGAAACTTCTATTTCGAACTGTAAGGAATTTGGCAAAAGCATATAAATTATTTGTATTGCTTATGAAATATGCACAGAAAACATCTGCTGACCATCTCTTTCACAGTGGTATTCTGATTTTTCAAATAGAAGAAATCTTGGGAATAAAATTAAAGTTTAGAGAGAAATCAAAACTTAGATTCTTAGAAGTGAATAGAAAAAGTAGTCTCAAATCAGTGTTTCACAGATGAGGAAAAATTGGATTAAAAAGACTAAGTGATTTGCCCAAGGGTGCCTAGGAGGTAATTTCAGGATCAGAACAAGATATGGAGTTTCTTGTCTCAAATCCTGTACTAAAGCACTAGAGTAAGCTTTACCCAGGTCACTGAGTTATGCATATGAAAATATTTACCTTAATTTTTGATACAATCACCATGCCTGTTAAATCAAACAAACTTTTCAAGATAGTCCCCCTTTAAGGGCAGGGCTGAACATACAACAGCTTCTCAGGACAGGCTGTTGATGAATAGACCGAGAGTTAAATGCAGGCAAAAAGGAAGAACATTTTAAGATTGAGTGATCTAATGAATCATATATTGTCCACAGGTATTTCTTCTGCAAATAAATAATTTATTGACAAAAACACAAAATGAAACATAAACATCTCTCAGGTTACAAATCATAGATAACTGAAATTCTGACAAACTTTATAAAATAGATTGCAGAATAGTTAACACTGATTTTTATAGTGTCCTCAGTTTTTCCATCAGTGAAATAAATTATTTCAAGTGCAATAATGAATTTAATTTCTTTTTTCAGGTATGCCAAAACTCCTTGTATGGCAGACATTATGAAATTAATCTTATTCTGGTATGTTTTCACAACTTTTAATAACTGCTAGAATGTTTTCAGTTCAGTTCAGTCACTCAGTCATGTCTGACTCTTTGTGACCCCATGAATTGCAGCACGCAAGGCCTCCCTGTCCATCACCAACTCCCGGAGTTCACTCAAACTCATGTCCATAGAGTTGGTGATGCCATCCAGCCATCTCATCCTCTGTCGTCCCCTTCTCCTCCTGCCCCCAATCCCTCCCAGCATCACAGTCTTTTCCAATGAGTCAACTCTTTGCGTTAGGTGGCCAAAGTATTGGAGTTTCAGCTTTAGCATCAGTCCTTCCAATGAACACCCAGGACTGATTTCCTTTAGAATGGACTGGTTGGATCTTCTTGCAGTCCAAGGGACTCTCAAGAGTCTTCTCCAACACCACAGTTCAAAAGCATCAATTCTTCAGCGCTCAGCTTTCTTCACAGTCCAACTCTCACATCCACACATGACCACTGGAAAAACCATAGCCTTGACCTTTGTTGGCAAAATAATGTCTCTGCTTTTTAATATGCTATCTAGGTTGTCATAACTTTCCTTCCAAGGAGTAAGCATCTTTTAATTTCATGGCTGCAATCACCATCTGCAGTGATTTTAGAGCCCCCCAAAATAAAGTCTGACACTGTTTCCACTGTTTCCCCATCTAGAGTATTGTAAAGATGTCATATTTACATTTTGAACTAAAATACAATGCAGAACACAATGTTTTATTGTATTTTATTTTTCAAATATTTGGTATATATATTATTTAGTTTCATTATGTAGATGTAATTTATATATCAGCAATTAAGTTAGTTTGGAACCATTGATATTATTTACTATTTTGATAACCATTAATGCCAATGACTGATTGGAAGTTATAAAAAAAAGTTGTTGCAATATTTATCATTTCTTTTCACTGAAACCTAAACTTATCTAGAGATGTGACCAGCTATCTAAATTTACCTTCTAATTCTATTATTATTTTATTTCATATATTTAGACAATTTAATATCATTAAATTATAATATTTTTATCTTTACAGTTCTGAGAATTCCTATTTGCAGGATTCTTACATCCATTACAGATAATACATGTAAACTACCTACTATGGTATGTGGTACATAATAGATACCCAGTAAATGTTAACTCACTTGCAGTTTAAATTATCATAGCAAGTACCTACTTTTTTCCTGAAATGTGTATATAAAATGGGTTTCCCTGACTCAGCTGGTAAAGAATTCACGTGCAATGTGGGAGACCTGAGTTTGATCCCTGGGTTGGGAAGATACCCTGGAGAATGGAAAGGCTACCCACTCCAGTATTCTGGCCTGGAAAATTCCATGGACTATACAGTCAGTGGGGTTGCAAAGAGTCAGATACTACTGAGCAACTTTTTCACTTTCACTTCATATATAAAATACATTAGTTAGATAAGCAAAAGTAAACAAATTAGCAAAAACCATAGTAATTTATAACCATTCTGCCTTGGTTCAAAGAAGAAACTACTAATAGACAACTGGTGTCTAAAATTTGTTTGCATAGTTGCAAGTAAAGTTGATTGTTATTGTCAGGGACTATCATGGGAATTATTTCAAAAGTGGTAATGAACTTTCATTGATCCATCTGTGCATACACTTTCAACAAGTTCCCTTAAGGCCAAGCTTTAACACATTGGTATACATAAAGTGATAAAAATTTTAAGGCACTTCCAAGGCGTGTGCTAAACTCTAGCACTTTCTCTCATAAGGTGTTATATGCTCTTTTTGCGATATTCTGCAGGAATTATTGTCCCTACTTAGAAAATAAAGTGGTTAAAGAATTGATCCAAGATGAATAGCAGAATGATTTCATAAGCAGGCAGTCTGACTCCATGGTAGACGCACAACAAACCATATTGGACTGTGTCCCTAGTTCTTTTGTTTGTATTCTGAAGCCAACAGATTGTCTAAGGGATCAAGAGGCAAATTTTTCTTTCTTGTTGTTATAGACTCAAATGTTTTTCAACAATTCAGGTTCTTTCCAAGGTCATCTCTTTTTAACAATTGGTCTGTGGCCATCTATGAATGAACAAGCCTACAAGAACATTGTGGTGCTGAGCCTGTGATCCTGGCTCCATCATCACTCTCTTCCCTCATCTGTGCTGTGCTTAGTTGCTCAGTCATGTCTTTGCAGCCCACCAGACTCCTCCATCCATTTTTTAGGCAAGAATACTGGAGTGGGTTGCCATGCCTTCCTCCAGGAGATCTTCCCAACCCAGGGATTGAACCCAGGTCTCCTGTATTGAAGGCAGGTTCTTTACTGTCTGAGCTGCCAGGGAAGTCCTTTCTCTTATCTTTGGTCTATCAATTCCAAAATATATGTTAAATTTGCACATTGTTGTTGTTGTTCAGTCACTCAGTTGTGTCCGACTCTGTGACCCCATGGGTTGCAGCATGGCAGGCTTTCCCAGTCCTTCACCGCCTCCTGGGGCTTGCTCAAACTCTTGTCCATTGAGTTGGTAATGTTATCCAAACATCTTGTCTTCTGTCATCCCCTTATCCTCTCACCTTCAATTTTTCCCAGCATCAGGGTCTTTTCTAATGTGTTGCCTTTTCATATCAGGTGGCCAAAGTACTTCTTTTTATCCTCATACTGTCATTTATTTCAGACGCTATTCCTCTTTCCCTAGTTTCCATAATAGTGTCTTACTTTTTCCTTGCCTATAGTCTATCCCTTTAATCTGTTCTCCTTAGTGCTATCTGGGGCTTCCCTGGTGACTCAGACAGCAGAGAAACTACCTGCATTGCAGGAGACCCAGGGTTAGA
>SJYV01041203.1:0-22656 GCA_006410875.1 Neotragus pygmaeus | reverse complement strand
TTTTTGCTGACTGTATAGAGCTTCTCCATCTTTGGCTGCAAAGAATATAATCAGTCTGATTTCGGTGTCTACCACCTGGTGATGTTCATGTGTAGAGTCTTCTCTTGTGTTGTTGGAAGAGGGTGTTTGCTATGACCAGGTAGGATGGATTAAATCTCACAGCTAAGGGAGCCCTCAATCTCCTCTAGAGATCTGATAATTATCTTAAAAGAAGAAGATCATCATGCCTTGAAGAATAGCAGGCGCAGCTGTGGATTTTACGCAACCTCGCCCAAGTAAAGCTGTGATGTGCTTTGCTCTAGTTATTTACTGTTTTTTTTTAAAAATATTTCTACTTATTTATTTGGCTGCACTGGTTTCTTAGTCACAGCATATGAGATCTTTGATCTTCACTGTGGCATGTGGGATCTAGTTCCCTGACCAAGGATCAAACCCAGGGCTCTGCATTGGGAGCTCGGAGTCTTAGCCACTGGACCACGAGGGAAGACCCTCTAGTCATTTATTGAAACCACAATCTGCCATAAGGGTAAATGATGGGAGCATCTAAAAGAAAATAATAAGAGGCAGCCAGACCAAACTTCACGGACACTCCCGGGCAGCAAGGCTGTCCCATCCACGATGGACTGAGCATCCTGTGACCAGCACTTTCGTACTGGAGCTCCTGACCGCTTCCTGCGTAGTCTGGCTTGTCTGACTGGAGATCAAAGTTAGGAAGACTTGATTTCTCTTGCCACTTTCATCCCTAACCTGGGCATCCTGTTTTTCTTCTTGTCTTCTGCCAGCTGGAGAAATGAGGTAAAATATGTCCATAGTTAAGCAAACCACAGTGAAATTTGATGGTGGAAAGTTCTTGGCTGTGAGGTGCCATTCAAATCCCAAAGCTTATAAAAATTGAGATTTACTGCACAGAGGAGTGGTCAGGACAGGGAGTGCAGAGTCCCACATTCTTCAGTTACATCCTCTGATGTGATGAGGAAGAAAAAAGGGTGAGATCTGGGGAGCACAAGGGTGGACTGATTACATTGAAACCAGCTACTGGATCCAGTGCAGAATGAATCAGGACTGCCTTGTACAGAAAGTATTAAGGAGTTCAGGCTGCTGACCACAGAGCCCTGTTCTAAGCTTGGTGTGCAGGGGCCTGGGTGATGACCCAGATCACATGCCATGAGGCCAGTCCTGCACAGAATCAAACCAAAAGGGGAAGAAGTCTCTGATGCTTAGTGAAACTCAGTGAAGCTGAGTGAAACACAGCGGATGCATCAGAGAATGGGCAGTGTGGGGAGAGTGAGCACCAGCCCCATGAGGGCCGGGATGTCAGGGTGCTGAGGATTAAGGGGAAAAAAAATCAGAAGACAACCCGGTTGCTTTAGAATGCATTCTTATTCCTCCACAATCATCTTCAAGGTGGCACAAATCTATAATACTAAAATTAGAATACCCTTCAACCCTTTGGGGGTGAAACAATTCATTATATTTTATTATAGATAAACATATTTTTTATGTGTAAGTATATTTACATTTTTCCTTCCTAAATGGGAGGGAAATCCCAAAAAAGAGGGGATACATGTATACGTATGGCTGATTCACTTTGCTGCACAGTAGAAATGAATGCAGCATTGTAAAGCAACTATACGCCAATAAAAATTAATTTAAAAAATACTCTTGAGCCTTTACTTGTGTTCCTAGGATGATTTTATTTTTTTGAAGATTTTCCAAATTTAGTCTAAAAAGACTGAAAATTTAATTGTTAAAGAGAACTCCATTGAACTTAATAAGAATTTAGCTATTGAGCATCTTTTCTTTCTCTGTGTCTCTTTTTGTTACATATTATCTCCCTTCCTTTTTCTTTCTTCCCTCCATTTTCTCTCCTCCTCCTGCACCATATGAGCCCAGATGTCTTTTACTGTCTGCATAATACAGCTATGTTTGGACGGCTTCTCACTGTAGCCATCAGGGAACCCTGAATCATGACATTATATGAGCAAACTCAATTTTTCAGGATGTTGGCTCCATTTCTACAGAAATATCACAGTAGTCTGATATTACTATTGCTTAGGTAACACACTGGCCTAATCCAGAGTAAGCATAAAAGATAAATACATAAAAGTATAAATTTTGTTGTTCAGTCGCTAAGTCATGTGTGACTCCTTGTGACCCCATGGACTGCAGCATACCAGGCTTCCCTGTCTTTCACTATCTCCCAGAATTTGTTCGAAGTCAAGTCCATCAAGTAGGTGATGACATCCAACCATCTCATCTTCTGTTGCCCCCTTCTCCTCCTGCCCTCAATCTTTCTCAGCATTAGGTTCTTTTCCAATGAATTGGCTCTCTTCATCAGGTGGCCAAAGTATTGGAGTTTTAGCACCAGTCCTTCTAATGAATATTCAGGACTTCCTTAAGGATGGACTGGTTGGATCTCTGTGCAGTCCAAGGGACTCTCAAGGGTCTTCTCCAACACCACCGTTCAAAAGCATCAGTTCTTCAGTGCTCAGACTTCATTATGGTCCAACTCTCATATTCATGGATGACTACAGGAAAAACCACAGCTTTAACTATACAGACCTTTGTGGGCAAAGTGATATCTCTGCTTTTTAATACACTGTCTAGGTTGGTCATAGTTTTTCTCCAAGGAGCAAGTATCTTAATTTCATGGCTGCAGTCACCGTCCACAGTGATTTTGGAACCCAGGAAAATAAAATCTGTTACTGCTTCCATCTCCCCCCCTTCTATTTGCCATGAAGTTGCCAGATGCCATGATCTTAATTTTGTTTTTGTTTTTATTTTTTTAATGTTGAGTTTCAAGCTGGAATCAAAATTGCCGGGAGAAATAACAACAACCTCAGATACACAGATGATACAACTCTAGTGGCACAAAGTGAAGAGAAATGAAAGAGCCTCTTGATGAGGGTGAAAGAGGAGAGTAAGACCGCTGGCTTGAAATTTAACACATCTTATCTAGAAAACTACATTTGCAGGAAGATGACTGGATTTTCAGATGAAAGTTGATTACATTTTCTTGAAATACACGTACTTTTCTAGCTCAAGTTTGTCAATTTTATCTTTTTGAAGAACCAATTTTTGCTTTTATTGATTTTCTCCATTGTTTCCTATTCTCTATTTTGCTAATTTGTGCTCTAATCTTTATTATTCCTTCCACTTGATTTAGGTTTAGACTGCTGTTGTTTTTCCAGTGCCTTAAGGCAGAGGGTGAGGTTATTAATTTGAGATCTTTTTTTCTGTACTATTATTGGCATCACAGCTATAGATTTTCTTCTAAGCACTGCTTTAGCTGCATTTCATAAGTTCTGGTATGTTATGTCTTAAATATTTTTTTCATCTCAAAGTATTTCCTAATTTCTCTTATGATTTCCTCTTGGTTAATTTCCACATAATCATGTATTTCCTAAATTTCTTTCTGTTATTGATCCTTAATTTCTTCCCATTTTATTTATAAAACATACTCTGCATTATTTCAGTCATTTTAAATTCATTTAGACTTGTTTTATGGTGCAGCATTTTTTTAATTTTCAAGAAGTTTCCATGTATATTTATTGAAAAAATGTGTATTCTGCTGCTGTTACATGGAGTTTTATAGAGATGTCCATTAACTCTCGTCAGAGTGCTGCTATCATCTTCTATTTCCTTGCTGGTTTTCTGCCTAGCAGTTCTAGAATCCATTACGGAGATATGAATGTCTCCAACTGTTATTGTTGAATGGTGTATTTCTTCCCTTAATTCTGTCAGTTTCTGCTTCATATACTTTGGAGCTCTGTTAAAGTACATAAATATTTATAATTATTTTATCTTCCAGATGGATTTATCTTTTTATCATTGGATTATTATCCACTCAAAATCCATTCATATACAATGTTATTATTGATATCACTGTGTTTACACCTGATATTTAACTTTTGGGGGGTATGTTCATATACGACCTTTTTGTTCCCCTATTGCTTCTTTCTGCTTTCCCCTGCATTGAGTAAATATCATCCAGTGCAACATCTTCATTCTTTTAATGATTTTTCACTGTATTTTTGAATACTTTCTTAGTGGTTAGTTTAGGGTTTTTATATATCTTAATGAGTATCTAATTCATATTTATACTACCTTAATTCCAGTGAGAGACAGAAACATTATTCCTATATAACTATTCTTTCCCCATCCTTTTGGCATTATTATTAAGCATATCACACATATATAATATATTAGAATTCAATATCACACTGCAAAATTATTACTTTATATAACTTTATATCTTTTAGAGAATATGAGAGAAGGAAGAAGCCATGGTTCAAATGCCACTGCTGCTGCTGAGTCGCTTCANTTTATTTATAAAACATACTCTGCATTATTTCAGTCATTTTAAATTCATTTAGACTTGTTTTATGGTGCAGCATTTTTTTAATTTTCAAGAAGTTTCCATGTATATTTATTGAAAAAATGTGTATTCTGCTGCTGTTACATGGAGTTTTATAGAGATGTCCATTAACTCTCGTCAGAGTGCTGCTATCATCTTCTATTTCCTTGCTGGTTTTCTGCCTAGCAGTTCTAGAATCCATTACGGAGATATGAATGTCTCCAACTGTTATTGTTGAATGGTGTATTTCTTCCCTTAATTCTGTCAGTTTCTGCTTCATATACTTTGGAGCTCTGTTAAAGTACATAAATATTTATAATTATTTTATCTTCCAGATGGATTTATCTTTTTATCATTGGATTATTATCCACTCAAAATCCATTCATATACAATGTTATTATTGATATCACTGTGTTTACACCTGATATTTAACTTTTGGGGGGTATGTTCATATACGACCTTTTTGTTCCCCTATTGCTTCTTTCTGCTTTCCCCTGCATTGAGTAAATATCATCCAGTGCAACATCTTCATTCTTTTAATGATTTTTCACTGTATTTTTGAATACTTTCTTAGTGGTTAGTTTAGGGTTTTTATATATCTTAATGAGTATCTAATTCATATTTATACTACCTTAATTCCAGTGAGAGACAGAAACATTATTCCTATATAACTATTCTTTCCCCATCCTTTTGGCATTATTATTAAGCATATCACACATATATAATATATTAGAATTCAATATCACACTGCAAAATTATTACTTTATATAACTTTATATCTTTTAGAGAATATGAGAGAAGGAAGAAGCCATGGTTCAAATGCCACTGCTGCTGCTGAGTCGCTTCAGGCGTGTCCGACTCTGTGCGACCCCGTAGACGGCAGCCCACCAGGCTCCCCCGTCCCTGGGATTCTCCAGGCAAGAACACTGGAGTGGGTTGCCATTTCCTTCTCCAATGCATGAAAGTGAAAAGTGAAAGTGAAGTCACTCTGTCGTGTCTGACTCTTAGCGACCCCATGGACTGCAGCTTACTAGGCTCCTTCGTCCATGGGAGTTTCCAGTCAAATGCCACAGACTCTCTCAACTCCTACAGATGTTGGGTAGATTTTCCTGAGTAAATTTTCTTGATTTGCTGTATCGCCTCAGAACAATTTCCAGAGTTTAAATGGAGTTCGGTGTTCTTTGTCCTTTTCACAGTCGCGCTTATTCTGCAGGGACAGGCCCACGCAGCCACTCATTCTGCCATCCTGCATGTGGAGCTCGGAGAGCTGTGCTTTAGCCTCTCGCTGCTCTTAGAGGAGCTTCGTGCACACAGCAGCTTTCAGGATGGTTTAGATGGCCTGCGCAGGGCTTCCCTGGTGGCTCCACGGTCAAGACTCCAACTGCCAATGCAGGAGGCACAGGTTCAAGTCCTGTTCTGGGAAGAGCCCTCATGCTGAAGAACAAGTGAATGCATGCACCGCAAGTACTGAGCCTGGCTCTGGAGCCCGGGAGCCACAGCTACTGAGCTCACATGTCACAACCGCTGAAGCCCAAGTGCCCCGGAGCGTGAGCTCTGCAACAAGAGAAGCCGCCGCAATAAGTCGGCACACCGCAGCTCCAGAGTAGCCCCGGCTCAGCACAACCAGGGAAAGCGGTGGAGCAGCACAGCCACGAAGACCCAGCAGTCAAAAATAAATGAATAATAACAAATTAGAATCACAGACATATAATAAAATTTTAAAAATTACAAACAGCCTGTACGAGGGAAGGAAAGAGTTTTCTTTATAGTCACAATGTCACTGAACACATGTGGGATGCGTGCTCTGAGTCTGATTGATTGGATAAGTGTTGGTTTATACCCTACCATCTGCATCAGACAGGATGGGAGATGGTTTAACAGCTACATACACTACAGCAAGAAAGATGAAAATTAACAGAGAAAGTAAAGAAAATGGAAAGTAGGAACTGCTCAGAGGTATTGCTAATAATGTTGTTCCGTCTCTAAGTTGTGTCTAACTCTGAACCCACGGACTGCAGCATGCCAGCTTTCCCTGCCCTTCACTATCTCCTGGAATTTGCTCCACCCCTGTCCACTGAGTTGATAATGATGAATTTATGCTAAGATAATAGATGTTTTCTCTTTCTTGACTGCTCAGTGGAACCAGAAAAACATGTGGCTTTTTTCAAGAGGAACTATACTTGAGAGCTTATCCCATGATTGAAACTCACAGCCTGAGTGAGCACTTGAGTTAGGTTCTTTGGGGCTTATTTCTCAACAGCACTTAACCTATGAGATCAGCTAGCTACTCATTGACACAGTTTTCAAGCCATTTGCTTTAACACAAATGTTCCTTCTCTCTTGCGCCAGTATTTATAAGCTCCACACAGAAATTCAACCTACCTTGTTTCTCAGAAATATTCCTCTAAAATTTACCATTGCCTTTCTTGTCTTATAAAAATAAATAACTGAAGTTGAAAAGTATATGGATAATCCATTTGGATTCATTGGGAAGATCTTGGCTCTGAATATATAGGGTTGATATACCGGCGACTAAATTCCCCTTCAGTCTAGTTATTGTTGTTTCATAACATCAGTCCAAAGTCTTTTTTTTTTCCTTAGACTGTTTATTGTACATGCTGTATTTGTGGGAAATCACGACGTCTGAAGGAACTCGGAGGTGAACTGTATTCTGAGCCGACTACAGTCAGGTTGAGCACGGCAGTTAAGCAGAAGCCTGCTTCTCCTTATAGGTTGCCATCATCTTCTTGATTTCAGCAATAGCGTTCCCAGGATTTAGCCCCTTGGGGCAGGCCCGCGTGCAGTTCATGATGGTGTGGCAGTGCTACAGAGAGAAGAGGCCCTGCTGCTTGGCCAGGAGCTTCTCCGTGAAGTCGTCTCTGGAGTCGATCATCCAGCGATAGGCCTGCATGAGGACCGCAGGGCCCAGGTACTTGTCTCCGTTCCACCAGTAGCTCGGGCAGCTGGGGCTGCAGCAGGAGCACCGAATACATTCACAGAGCTCGTCCAGTTTCTCATGGTCTTCTATGGACTGCAGATACTGCTCCTTGCCTCCCTGGGACTCATCCTTCTTTAGTAAGGCTCGATGGACTTGTACTGAGCATAGAAGTTGCTCAAATCAGGAACAAGATCCTTTATCACGTACATATGTGGCAGAGGGTAGATTTTGGAAACTTTGCTGAGGTTGGTGTCGATCCTGTGGGTGCATGCAAGAGTGTTGCCTCCGTTGATGTTCATGGCACAGGAGCCGCAGATGCCTTCTCTGCATGATCTCCAGAAGGTCAGGGTGGAATCAATTTCATTCTTAATCTTGATTAAAGCATCCAGCACCATCGGACCACAGTTATTCAAATCAATCTCATAAGTTTGCATATGAGGTTTGTCTCCAGTCTTGTCTGGGTCCCATCAATAGATGGCAAATTTCTTGATTCGGGATGCTGCAGCTGTAGCTGTCTGGGCCCCCCGGCAGGCCTGCAGGCAGGCCCGCCGAGGGCGGAGGCCAGGAACCTGTGCCTCAAGGAGAGAGAGACCACAGCCTCTGTCTTGGGTCCTGACCCAACGTCTTTTATTCTTGCTTCAAACTCTATTGTTAAGTCATAAATATTAAATTCCATCACAGCTGTCATTGGTCCTTTAAGACAGTTGACTTGTAGCCACATAAAGGTGATTACATCGCCCCTGGAATTTCAAAACTTTGAGCTGCTTTATTCAGTTGCGGTGAAATCTGCCTACCGATATTTATTCCCACCCTTCTCCTTTGCTAATAAAAATCCTGATTTTATTCAGAGTGGCAATTTGACCAGCCCCAGACAATGATTCATGACGGGTTTAGGCCAATTATGACAATCTTTCATCTTTGCCACATACTCTTTTTCCCAGACTGCTTTGCAAAAAAGGGTGGCTGTTTGACCCAAATCTGGTCATGAGATGGTTTGAGGAAGCTGCTAGGGGGTTATCTGGGAAATATTTTCTTCTGTTGTAAAAGGAAATTCCTTTTTTTTTCCCATCCAGAATCTTTTTTCTTTCTAAATTAAATGTCTCTTGCAAGGATTTGATATTAGAACTGTGACAGCTATTTTGTGGGTACAAGCCTGGGGGTAAAATCTTGATATCTCGAGGACTAGAAGGATGAAGCTGCATCCTGATGGCATTTTCAAATTTCTGCACCAAACCTGAACCCTTATCTTCAAACATACTATGTGAGACAAACTACGTTAGGGTTTAAGTTGTTTCAGTCAGGCATTCTGTTGCTTGGAACTTACAGTGGCCCTACCAAGTGGTTAGTTAAAATTGGTGGTCTACAGAGAATTTTACCATGAAGGCAGAATTAGATCTTAACCCCATGGAGGGTAGTACTTAAAACAAGATTTGAATGATTTATTCAGATAGTTGTGTCACTAAGAACTTTTCTGAAGACCTTCTATTTCAGTAAATAGTCATTGAAAACCCAAACAGAGCAGTGCCATTGGGGGTTTTCCTTGTCTGCATCTGAATAAAAGTGTCTGGGACCCTGGTCAGATTTGCAAGACAAAGAAAAGCATCCTGAGTGGATCTCACCAAATGTTTGTTGCTTTTGGATGTTCCTCAGGTTCCTGCTCAGAACTCCTAAAGAAGCCTCTGCAAGCTCCTTCTTGACTCTCAAGTCTCCTTGGAAGTGGAGGGTTTCCTCGTAGCCCACGGCATCCCCTTATCCTCCAACCCTGCTTTTACTGTGCCTCAGAGTTGAGGTGTGCTCAAGTGAGCAGGGGCCTGGCTGTGGACTCCTCATGAGCATCTCTGTACCATCACAGTTGATTTCATACACTAATCTCACCTGTTTCTAACTACAGGACCCACCAACCCACTGTGGGAGGTTGACTCAATACACATCTGTTGCTATTTATAAAAGAGCATGTCTGCTCCCCATTTCCTTTTTAAATGCATCCAAGAGCAGGGTCTCCAGAAATCGCTGGGGTCCTGCCTCCCTTCAGGTCAACACCAAATCCTTACTAAGACATCTCTGTTCATTTCCAAGGCAAAACATTTAATATCACACTAATCCAAGTCTATGCCCCAACCAGTGATGCTGAAGAAACTGAAGTTGAATGGTTCTATGAAGACCTACAAGACCTTCTAGAAATAACAAACAAAAAAGATATTCTTTTCATTATAGGGGACTGGAATGCAAAAATAGGAAGTCAAGAGATACCTGGAATAAAAGACACATTTGGCCTTGGAGTACAGAATGAAGCAGGGCAAAGGCTAATATAGTTTTGCCAAGAGAACACACTGGTCATAGAAAACACCCTCTTCCAAGAGGATACTCTACACATGGACATCACTAGATGGTCAACACCAAAATCAGATTGATTATATTCTTTGCAGCCAAAGATGGAGAAGCTCTATACAGTCAGCAAAAACAAGACCGGGAGCTGACTGTGGCTCAGATCATGAACTCCTTATTGCCAAATTCCAGACTGAAGTTGAAGAAAGTAGGGAAAACTACTAGACCATTCAGGTATGATCTAAATCAAATCCCTTACGATTATACAGTGGAAGTGAGAAATAGATTCAAGGGATTAGATCTGATAGAGTGCCTAAAGAACTGTGGACGGGAGTTTGTGACATTGTACAGGAGACAGGGATCAAGACCATCCCCAAGAAACAGAAAAGCAAAAAGGCAAAAATGGTTGTCTGGGGAGGCTTTACAAATAGCTGAGAAAAGAAGATAAGCTAAAGATAAAGGAGCAAAGGAAAGATACACCTATCTGAATGCAGAGTTCCAAAGAATAGCAAGGAGGGATTAAAAAAAAAAGGCTTCCTCAGTGATCAATGCAAAGAAATAGAGGAAAACAATAGAATGGGAAAGACTAGAGATCTCTTNCAAGTCTTTGGGGGCCACACACGAGGACCCAAACATTTCTACAAAATTGGACAAGGGAAAGTTAATACCCTGAGCAGTCAAAATACTAGGTTTGATTAATTATTTTTACTTTTGTGTTCTTTTCATTATACACTATTATATACTATGCAAAGTTGTACTGTACTACTATTGACACATAGACTGTGTATGATAAATGTAAAGTGATTTAAAACTATTAACTTGGACTTTATCATACTTTTCTTTCAAGTATGAAAAAAATATGAAATGATGGTTTTAGGTACCATCAGCTCCAAACTCTGCATATATAGTAGAAGTTCTACATGTGCTTATTTTTGATGAAGTAGTATAAAGTATTAACTGATATCTATCTATCAAAATATCCATAAAGTTGAGTGATTTTTAAATATAGAATAATATGAATATATGCCTAAATTCTTCAAAATTTTCTTATCTGATTTCACTACTTCCCATCCTGACTACATGCTATTTTTCCTCAGCACAAGCTCTTAATTACAGAAAAACTCTATTAAAAAAATTTTTTTTTNTAAAGTTGAGTGATTTTTAAATATAGAATAATATGAATATATGCCTAAATTCTTCAAAATTTTCTTATCTGATTTCACTACTTCCCATCCTGACTACATGCTATTTTTCCTCAGCACAAGCTCTTAATTACAGAAAAACTCTATTAAAAAAATTTTTTTTTTAAATTTTGGCATTGCTGCATGACATGTGACATCTTAGGGCCCCAAACAGGGATCAAACAAACGCCTGCCCCCCCTGCTTTGGAAGAGTGGAGTTTTAAGCAATGGACGACCAGAAAAGTCCAAAACTATTCTATTTATCTTTTTTTTTTTCCTGCTTCCAACCTCCTACTCCACACACCTGTTAAGTCGCCTGCCTGAATCAATATCCCTGGAACTTCCCTCTTTTAAATTCATTATTTCCATTCTCCCTATCCTAGCCTACACAGACAAGTGCTTTCTCACTTGTTAACTTAGAATGTTCACACTTCTCACCTGTTTAAATACTCTGTTGTGTTTTCAACTGGTTTTTTTTTTGGTGTTGTTACATGTTATTAACTTTTCAGTCAGACTGGAAGTGACTCTCAATGAAAATAGCCTCTTCCACGTTACATATTCCACAACCCCTTCAGTTAATGCTAAACTCAGAGATATATCATTTTGAACATTGCATTATGAGGAAATCATACCTATTTCCTTTATCCTTTTTAATGATATATCTCTTTTGTTTTAATATAATAATCATTTGAAAAAACAGAACACTAAACACATTGTGGATTTATCTGATGAATGATTTCAATAAAGATCTCCAAAGTACAATATAGGAGAGTTATATGAGTCCCTGCAAGATGGGATTTTTTTTTTTTTCTTTTATCCTGATGTAGAGATTTGGGGACAGATTTTAGGGCCTATGTCCCCATATCAAATATCACTGCTTCACTTTTTTTTCTTTGGTCATGAAACTGCTCTCTAAATTACTTGAGGCCTGAGGGCTTTAATTATTAAGCAAGTGTTGCAACTTATTTATAACAAAGCAGTTTGAGTTTAGACACAAATGTGAGGTTTGAGATGTAAGAGCATGAGGTCTTTTAACATGTTTTAAAAGCTCCATGGTGTTGACTGTGCCCTGCTGCTGTGGAGAGAGGCACAGCTGCACCCAGGCGACACTATAAATAGAAAGATTCCAGTGGCCGGTTCCCTCCACTGCTGTGCTGCAGGCAAGACCCACTGGGAGGAAGCTGAGCTGCTCAGGATAGAGGAAGGAGGACGTCAAAAACCAGACTACAGGAAAGACGATGCCACCTCACCCTTCTCTGCTGTTAGAATGTCCATATCCTTTCATTTGGACCTCTTAGGTGGCTCATTGTGTAAAGAACCTGCCTGCGATGCAGGAGACACAGGAATGGTGGGTTCAATCCCCTGGTCGAGGGGATAGCCTAGATGAATTCATGGCAATGCACTTCAGTATTCTTGCCTGGAGAATCCCGTGGACAGAGGACCCTGGCAGGCTACAGTCCATAGGGTCGCAAAGAGTCAGATATGACTGAAGCCACTGAGTTCACACATGCATCCTTTGTTTACTAGAAATTTCACAAGCCTTCCTTTAAATCTGGTTTTAAATAAATTGATTTGTTTAAATTCATATCCTGAGAAATGTAAGTGTCAATAGACTCCAAAAGTAAAAAGAAGAGATTTTATAGCTTTATAAATTATCTCTCTCGGAAGTTAAAAATGCATTTAACTTAGTGAAAAATCTGAGATCTGTAGTAAAAAAATCTATTTAATCTAGATTAGTCTAGGCTTCCCAGTCTTCCCTGTGGCTCAGTAGGTAAAAAGTCTGTTTGTAATGCAGGAGACCCAGGTTCAATGCCTGGGTCAGGGAGATCCCCTGGAGAAGGAAATGGCAACCCACTCAAGTATTCTTGCCTGGAAAATCCCATGAACAGAGGAGCCTGGCGGGCTACAGTCCATGGGGTCACAAAGAGCTGGACACGACTGCATAACTCACACACACACACACAGACTTCCCAGATGGTTCTGTGAGTTAAGAATCCACCTGCAATGCAGGAGATGCAGGAGACGTAGTTTGATCCCTGGGCCAGGAAGATCCCCTGGAGGAAGGCATGGCAACCCACTCCAGTACTCTTGCCTGGAGAATCCATGGACAGAGGAGCCTGATGGGCGGCAGTCCACAGGGTTACAAAGAGTCAGGTGTGACAGAGAGCACACAGTCATTTCCCAAACTAACTTGAAGTTAAAATTACTTTTTTCCACAACATCTACTGATATAAACATTTCATAATATATTCATGTTTCACAGGACACTTTCAGGAAACATTGCTTAAAGCACTTTAAGATATAAATAATGTTTCATCCTATTGGAAATATGGTCCAGATCCAATAACATTTATCAAAGTATGTACCCATGTCCCTCCTTCTAATTAAATGATTTAGTAATTTCTCTTTTTATACCTATATGACTTATAATTTTCTTCATCAAATTAAAGAGTGATAGATAAGAATTCCTTTATCCTTTTGTTAAAAGATATTGTTTAAAAACAGAGTCATAACTTTCACACAAATATAAAATGAACACATGTTCAAGATCGTATTTAACTCATCAATTAATAGGAGAACCAGGTAATTAAGATGTTGCAGCCAGTTCAAAGAATTCAGAGGTTACACATATAAAAGCCATCATGAATACTGAAATAAATTTACGAGTAGAGTGCAAATGAGCAATATCCATGGACAAGAACCATTTTGTATTATTAATTTTTCTGCAATTTAACAGCTATAAAAGACAAAGTGAAACTAACCTAGAAGGATAGAGAGTACCCAGGAATAATGTTTTCTCCTATTTCCAAATCTTTCACAATCTTTCCTGACACTTTTAAAACGCAAACAATCCCCTTTAATTTAACGGCTATGGACAACTGTTTTTCTATGTATCCATTACCTTTTTAAGACCTACATTCTTTATGATTTCACCTTAGATTACTGTTCCTTTAATTACTGAGTGATTACTATATACTTAACACTTTGCTAAATGCTTATATGCATTATTTCATTTAAGCCTCACAAATGTGATAATATCTTATAACTAGATGAGGAAACTGAGATTCCAAGTGATTAAGTCTTCAGGGTCACACAAATAGAAACAGTCACAGATGTAGAAAAGAGATTTATGGCTATACAGATTAAAAGAGGGGGTAAATTTGGGGACTGGGATTGACATATGTTCTGTGTTGTGCTAATTCGCTTCAGTCGTGTCTGACTCTTTGCGACCCCATGGACTGTAGCCCACCAGTCTCCTCTGTCCATGGGATTCTCTAGACAAGAATACTAGAGTGGGTTGTCATGCCATCTTCCAGGGGATCTTCCTGATGCAGGGATCGAACCCACGTCTCTTATTGGCAGGTGGGTTCTTTACCACCAGTGCCACCTGGGAAGCCCTGGGGATTGACATATACACACTTCTATTATATAAAATAGATAACTAATAAGAACACAATGTATAGCACTGGGAGCTCTACTCAATACTCTGTAATGGCTTATATGGGAAAGAATCTTAAAAACAGTAGGTATGTCTGTATGTGTATGTATAACTGATTCACTTTGCTTTTCAGCAGAAACTGACACAACATTGTAAGTCAACTATCTTCCAATAAAAATTGATTTTTAATATGGTTAAGGTTACACAGAAAATATGAAGTGAAACTTGGTCTAAATACTGTTTGAGGCTCACCCTCCTAATCAATCTATCAACTTGGACATCTACTTAGCCTACCTCCTTCAAATAGTGAAACATCTTAAGATTAGCGTGGACATCAGTCTTACTGAGCAAAAGTGTCTCAACAAGAACCTGATTACCCATATATTTCTAGACCTCATCTCTCCCTTGAAGCTAAGATTTCTACATTTAACTACCTCCTTAATTTCCCTTGGTTGTCTAATGAACATCTCAAAATTAACTTTTCCTTGGCCCCATAGGCCATCCATCAGGAAATTTCAACATCTCTTCCTCCAACATTTATTTTACTCTTGCCTGCTGTCCTCTGTCTTTGTGCTACCACTCTGGTTAGTCAGTCGTCACTTCTTACCTGAACTGCTTCAATAACTTCTTTTCATCAACAGTAAGGTGAGACCTGGAGGATGGACCAAAAAAATGGACCAAAGCAAAACAGTTTGGTTGTTTTTAGCTCTCTTAGGTCATCTGTTCACATTGCCAAGGCAAGCAGTTAAAAATGAATGATTAAAATTTAGTCTAATGATTATTCTGAAGTTGTTCAGTTGCTAAGTCGTGTCCGATTCTTGGTGATCCTATGGATTGTCCCTCACTATCTCTATGAGTTTGCCAAAGTCCATGTTCATTGAATTGGTGATGCTATCTGTTGAAGTTATGCAAATCCAAATAAAGGCTTTTCACATTGATGAGTATGATTGCCTCTCCAAATAAGTCAACTAGTTATTATCTGGAATGTGGGTTCCTTGCACTTAGGAACAATATCTTATCCAGTGTCTTTTTAGTCTTAGCTCTATCATCAATGTGGAGCATGTAAGTCATTGCAAAGTGAAGTGAAAGTCACTCAGTCATGTGCGACTCTTTGCAACCTCATGGACTACACAGTCCATGGAATTCTCCGGGCCAGAATACTGCACTGGGTAACCTTTCCCTTCTCCAGGGGATCTTCCCAACCCAGGTGTCCCAGATTGTTCACCAGCTGCGACACAAGGGAAGCCCAAGAATATATGGAGTGGGTAGTCTATTCCTTCTCCAGCGGATCTTCCTGACTCAGGAATTGAACCAGGGTCTCCTGCATTGCAGGTGGATTCTTTANGATACGAAGAACTGACTCATTGACAAAAACCCTCATGCTGGGGAAGATTGAAGGCAGGAGAAGGGGACGACAGAGGATGAGATGGTTGGATGGCATCACTGACTCAATGGACATGAGTTTGAGCAAACTCCAGGAGTTGGTGATGGATGGGGAGGCCTGGCGTGCTGCAGTCCACAGGGTCACAAAGAATCGGACATGACTGAGTGACTGAACTGAACTGACGCGATTAAGAGTTTCTGGAGTGCTTTTCTAATAAACATTTTGTCCCAATAGTTTGAAGTGTCAGGCGTTTTAATCATCTATGTACAGTAAGTTGAGACCAGGAAGGTTAAGTGACTTAGGATCACAGGGAGTGACTCGTACAGAGATGCTCTGTGTGTGTCGTCGCCCTCTAGGGAGGCTGGGTGAGACCTGGGGTGGGTGGTCCTGGAGGACCAGAGGCAGGTGTCAGCCAAGGAGGAGCACGCTGATCCTGGTCTCTGAGTGAGTGCACGATGGCGGAGGGCCAGGCGGGGGGTGGGAATGGAAGCTGCAAATACAGCAAAGCATCTGGAGTGGCCCTGACTGTGTGCTGGTCTTCTGACAGCTGGAACTCCCACCCCTGAAGGCTAAAGAAAACGGCTGAGAGTTAGAGACTGGGGGTTCACAGCTACTATAAAAGAACTCAGTACAGTGTGAATCAGGTTCTACCAGAAATGCTCTCAAGAGAAGGTCAACTTGATCTTAAAATGCCGTCCATGAAACAGTACAAGAAATGTCTTTGAGCAGAGACAATAGAGATGTAGAAATTCTTGGTATTTTAAACACATAAGGGAAGTCTGGGTGCGGGCTGGAGAAGAATTTCCAGACAGGAAGCAGAATGAAAGAAGAATCCGGTTCATTAGAGTGAGGAGGGGAGAGTCACAGCCAGCACTGTGGGCCAGCTTCCTGACAGCCAGGGAGAGCCAGTGGTGAACAGGGGTCCTTCATTAATTTTCATACCCAGGGTGTAAGGAGCAGGATAGGAGTCTTGTGGGTCAGTCGCTGATTGGATAAGGTAGGTATATTGGGTAGAAGGGTGGGAAGAATAAGGCAAATACCTTCTCCCCATATGGGGAAGAAGGGGAGACAGGTTATACTGGTCAAGAGGACCTGAAATTCATTAATAGTTACCACATTGGGGATGGGAGGGAAGGATGATAGGGTCTGGTTTTTCCGTTCCTGCATTCCAAGATCCTCCTTGGTTTTATCTGCTCTTTTGTCCTTGGGTCACCACAAGAAGTAAAAAGGAAGTGTCATTAGAGCTGATGAAGGTTCTAATGGAAAAGCCAAGACCAGCAGTGGGGTTGGGAGTGGGGCACGACTTAAAAACATTACTTTCTGACATCATTTTGGTTTAATAAGACCCTAGAAGATTTTTAAGACAAAAAATAGCAACTTCTGACAACCCTCAGGCTCATAATTTCATCTAAGAAACAAGGCAATCATGTTTTGGATTCTTTCTAGATAAAAATGTGTCTCTCGGGTATGGGGTGGGGCCTGGTCCCATGGACAGATATTATGGTGAAGGGTATAGGGTGACCAAATGTTTGCCCAGGATTGAGGGGGTTCCCATGGACACAGGACTTTCAGTGTAACAACTAGGAAAGTTTCGGGCAAACTAGGGCGAGCTGGCAGTCTGGAGTTGCACTTCTACCGTGACACAATCCTCCTTAGAAGAGCCTTAGTTTCCAGAGTTGCCAGGAGGCCCCTTTGAAACTTGCCTGTGACATCCTGGCAGGTCAGGGACAGGATGGACAGATGGCAGTGGGGTCAGGGTTTGGAGGGGGAGGGGGATGTTCTGATCATGGTGGTTGGGGATGGGCTTAACCAGGGTGGAGGGCCAGGGTGGGCAGACATTTCCACAGCCTTCTTCAGCAACAATTTCTACCCCATTTGATATTAATTTTAGTGGTCTATTTTCAGAAGAAAAAAATAAACATTAAGTCCCTCAGATGTTCAGTAGAGCTTAAAGAACTCTACCCTAAAAAACATGCTTTTTGTTGTCATTACAAAAAGAGAGACTCTAGTGCTCATATTCTGATGAATTCTAAAATGCCTGTCCCACCTCTTTGCTCTGAACCCCTTTCTCCATTCTCAGCTTGCCTTGGTATCTGAGTTTATTGTGGACCAGTCAATTGGTAAACTGGACCTGACTTTTTCTACTGTATCAATGCCAGTGTGATGAACTTTGCCAGTTCATGGGTACTGCCTCAGAAGTGGCATTGCATGGAGAAAAACTATTTTCTAACAAAAATATGAGTGAAAGCCAAAATCGTATACTAAAATCAAAAGTGAAAATAACAGACTGGAAGCGATTTCTGTATGATGTCACAGTGGTTGCAACAAGAAGTGAGAAGAAAACTGAAAAGCGGAGGGACTGATTTTCTTTGTGATTCTTCTCTCTTGGGGTTTTAGCCTCTGAAAGGCAAGGGCTGCTTGCTTGATGCAAGAAGTATCCGTGACCTTGGGCAAATTATTTAAGCACTCTAAGTCACAATTAACCATTTTAATAATGTGCCTAGAGGGAACTCTACTCAATGCACTGCGGTGATCTGAATGGGAAGGAAGTCCAAAAGGGAGGGGATGTGTGTATGTGTGGCCGAGTCCCTTTGCTGTACAGCAGAAACTAACACAACATTGTAAAGTAACTCCAATAAGAATTAATTTTAAAAAACAAAGATGAAGAGGAATATAAGTGGTAGAATCCAGGGTTAATAAACTAAAACTGAATTTTTACTAGAACACCTAATATGTAGTAAGTGATATAATAAATACAACTTGATAATTAACGACAAGTAAATAAATAAATAATGCCCATATGAATTCCACTTTACAGGGCTGCTGTGAGATTTAACAAGACAGCACATGTAAAGAATGGTCTTTAGCACATAGTAATTGCTCAATAAATGAAATTTTAAAGTGGTAAAACTGCCTAAAATAACACTCTGAGGTAAACTTCTTTTCTGAAAAAACTGTCATTATATGTCAAATTACTATATGCGAGTTTGTGAGGCAGTGTAAGTCATCAGCATCACTCATAAGTATATATTATATCTCTGCTCTGGGAACAGTGTGTGTGTGTGTGTGTGTGTGTGTGTGTGTGTGTACATGGTGGGTGTTTTTGTAGCAGGGAGGGGCTGTGTTTGCAGGGGAGGAGGGGAGCAGTACAGGGAAGGTTGTAAACACCGGTGGCATTCGAGTTAAGCTTTTAGTTTCCAATCTTGTTGAAGAGACAAAATCTGGGCCTAAATATTAGCCACAGATCATTCAAATGAACGATAGAAAGAATACGCCTCCAGAAGAAGAGAGAAGGGGGAGATCAGTCCTGGCCGGAGGGGCACTGGAGGGCCCAACTGAAGACAAGGATCTGCACTCACCCTGGAAGAAGCAGATTCCACGGGCAAAAAAGAGAAAAGGAGCCCAGAAAGCTTTTCTCCTCCTGAATTTGCAGATCAAGAACCTAAAGGTCAAGAAGTCATGAATGTCCCTGCCAGAGATAGCAGCAAGGGCAAGAAGGATGGAGAAGGGCCTGCATCAAGGACAAGGGTGTGGTCTTGCAGGCAGGAACCCCAGCATGCCTGTGGCTCTGGGGCCAACGATCCTATCTCTCAATGACTGGCAGATACTTTGCAAAACAGAGTCCTATGTTAACGCACATGTGTGGAATCTAGAAAAATGGTATTGTTGTTCAGTCGCTAAGTTGTGACCCCAGGGACTGCAGCATGCCAGTCCTCTCTGTCTTCCACTATCTCCCGGAGTTTGCTTGTGTTCGTGTCCATTGAGTCGGTGATGGTATAGATGAACTTATTTGCAAAGCAGAAATAGAGACGCAGACATAGAATGAGTGTGTGAACACCAAGAGGGAAGGGAGAGTGGGGTGGACTGGGAAATAGGAGTGGCGGATGGGGACTTACACGGCTGTGTATAAAATAGGTAACTTCTGAGAACCTACTGTGGAGCCCGGGAAACTCAGTGTTCTGTGCTGATCTAAATGGAAATTCTAAAAAGAGGGGCTATATCTATACATATATATGGCTGATTCACTTTGCTGTACTGCAGAAACTATTAATAACAATGCTGCAAAGCAGCTATACTCCAATTAAAAAGCAACAACACAGAGTCCTGGGCAGCCTGAAACAGTTCCCTTCTGAAAATAGATCCCTCACGCTGCGCAGGCGGTAGCCGGGCTTCACGGTGCCCAGGGGCCGCCCCCTGCCCAGGGGCAGCAGGAGGTGTGCTCTGGGCCTTCTACAGTCTGGGTCCTCACACCTCCCAGTGTGAACCGTATGTCCGAGTGAGCAAAGGAGAGATTTTCACACTTTCACAACCAGGCTTCACAGCTGTAGCAACCTATGGCCTGATTTTAAATGGTAATATCCTTTTAGCCCTAAATAATCCTTATTGTCTTTAGAATTTGGAAATTTTATTAAAATCTTAAAATAAGAGAATGACATTTATTCCACCTCTGGGAAATAGTATTAACACGATCCCACCAAACCACATTTTTCCATGCCCACCCCCACCTTCTGGAATGTTCTTGAAATGAATACAGGGTGTGATGTTAATTTCATGAGTCATCCTGACTGGCCTATGGTACCCAGTTTTTCAGTAAGGCATTAATCTAGATGTTGCCGTGAAGGTATTTTGTAGATATGCTCAGCATAAGGTGACTTTAAGTAAAGATTATCCTCCATAATGTGGTTGGGCCTCATCCAATCAGTTGAAAGCCTTAAAAACAGTAACATGGTTTTCCCTAAAATGAAGGAATTTTCTGACTCAAGACTATAGCATGAAAATGCTGCCTGAACTTCTAGTTTGCTAGTCTACCCTGCAGACTTCGGACTTTCTAGCCCCAAATCTCTCTCTCTCTCATTTCTGTATATCCTATTGGTTCTCTTTCTCCAAAGAATCCTGATTTGTGTACCCTGAAATAATCTCACAGGATCCCGAAAAAGGATACCTCGGGAAGGTGAAAGTAGTCCACGGTCAGGGAGGGGTGGCCGAGTCAGACAAGCAACTTCTTTCCTGCCCAGGACACATGCACCTGCTGACCTCTGAATGCACCAAGCAAGAGAGGCCGAGACACTTCTGCAAATGCTGCAAGTTTGTCTCTTTTAAAAAAGACAACTGATTTCACATTTAATGAAAGATATGACCACCACATTTATTTACTGCAACAAGATCGAGTAATGATGTTTTCAGTTTCCATCATACTAAACTGGGTCCTCAAAAGCAGCATTAAAATTGGTCCTTTTCAAAGTTTTTCCAGCTGATTCTTCCTCTTTGACAGGAGTGAGGTTCTATCCCATCCCATGCTGTTCAGGCTGCCTCTCATTTGTATATGATCTCCTCAACCCCGCTCAGGAAAACCCCTTTCTCCAGTCTCCTACATGATTAATGAAAGGTCTTTATCTTCATAGTTTTAACTAATGGCTCATTCCTCACTTTTGTAGTGTCAGCCAAAAGAAACTACTCTTCATTAAGGCCGCTTTGATGTGCGTAATCAGCCATCTCTCTTACATTTGAAATGTCTTCATTCCTGTAATATTTTCGTGGCTACAGCAGCTGTTGGACATTTCCTAGTTTTTGCAGAGCTTTGCAGCTGTGGAAAAATCCTTACCCAAGGTTCTGCAGCTTAGTTTAATGCAGATGTCTGGACCTGGTGTTGTGGTTAGCATAAAAATTCAATGGCAGCAGTGATTATGTTTTATTATTGTAATATACGGGAAGAAGAGCCTGGCTTCCCACTTGGAAAGTCCCACAGTGAGTCAATACAGTTTCCACCTCTGACCTCTTCAGACACTGGGATGGGGAGCCTTGGGGTTTGGGGCTGAACTGAGGGTCAAGGTCAAGGCCCTGAAGCCCTGTGACCCGGGCTGGGAGCCCGAGGAGCAGAGCTGAGGTCAGCGTTGGCCTCGGCACTCCTGGCTCCTGCGTGTCCACTGGAACGGGCGGCCAAGAATTGCTCTCGTCCCAGGTGGGAGGGTCATGCTTTTCACTTGTCTTTCTGGTCCCAGTAGAAACATTTTCTGATTGAGATGCTTGAGAGAATCCTTCACACAGGAAATCTGTGACAACACCCAGAAATGTATGGTTTATCCTCTTAAAAGGAAGTAAGAATGTCTCAGTGTATTTACACTAAGCTTCCCCCGGTTCAGGAGACTCCCCGTGTGCAGGATCTCAGGTCAGCACTGCTTCCTATCCAGGCTCTAAATCAGAGACTCCACAGGCTCTCATTGTGATGACTCAGTTGCTCAAGCACCTTTCACTTAAAGGGGTGACATGATCTTTTTGAACCTGTTGTTGTTCAGTTGCTAAGTTGTGCCTGATTCTTTGTGACCCCATGGATTGCAGCATGCCAGGCTCCTCTGTCCTTCGCTATCTCCCAGAGTTTGTTTGAACTCATGTCCATTGACTCAGTGATGCCATCCAACCTTCTCATCCTCTGTTGCCCTCTTCTTCTTTTGCCTTCAATCTTTCCCAGCATCAGTGTCTTTTCAAATGAGTCAGTTCTTTGTATCAGGTGGCCAAAGTATTGGAGCTTTAGCTTCACAATCACAATTCCTTCCAATGAATATTCAGGGTTAATTTCCTTTAGGATTGACAGGCTTGATCTCCTTGCTGTCCAAGGGACTCTCAAGAGTCTTTTCCAGCACCACAGTTCAAAAGCATCAATTCTTCAGCTCTCAGCTTTCTTTATGGTCCAACTCTCACATCCATACATGACTACTGGAAAAATCATAGCTTTGACGAGACAGACCTTTGTCCGTAAAGTTATGTCTCTGCTGTTTAATACACTGTCTAGATTTGAAGTTTTGGTTCATCAGGTGTTGCCACCTCCAACTCACATTTTACCTGATCTCCAAGTGAATTGGGGCAGGGGGAGTGAGTATGAAAAGTCATTTTGAAATTTCCTTTTTTTCTAGCTTCTAAACTAATCTACAGGGAACATGATTTTTTATCTATGACATCTTCTGATGTTTAAAATCTTTCTCATCCTGCAGACAAGATGCAGGGTGTGAAATGGTGATGGATAGAAGGACCCCAAGC
>SJYV01041202.1:922484-969929 GCA_006410875.1 Neotragus pygmaeus | reverse complement strand
GCCATGAAGTGATGGCACCAGATGCCATGATCTTAGTTTTTTGAATGTTGAGTTTTAAGCCAGCTTTTTTACTTTCCTCTTTTACCTTCATCAAGAGGCTGTTTAATTCTGCTTTACTTTCTGCCATAAGGGTGGTATCATCTGCATATCTAAGGTTATTGATATTTTTCCCAGCAATCTTGATTCCAGCTTGTGCTTCATCCACTCTGACGTTTCAGATGATGTACTCTGCATACAAGTTAAGTAAGCAAGGTGACAATATATAGCCTTGAGGTATTCATTTTCCAATTTTGAACCAGTCCATTGTTCCATGTCCAGTTGGAACTGTTGCTTCTTAACCTGCATACAGGTTTCTCAGGAGACAGGTAAGGTGGTCTGGTATTCCCATCTCTTTAAGAATTTCCACAGTTTGTTGTGATCCACACGGTCAAAGTGGATCAAAGTGTCAAAAGCTTTAGCATAGTCAATGAGAGTAGTCAAAAAGAGTCTATTAATGGTTGGTTTAATAGTTGTTTGTGGATAGCAGCAACCAAGGGCTCAAAAGAACTATATGCATACTTCTATAAAGAAAATGGAAAAAACTGCACTCATCACAAACAGTAGTTTAAAATTTGGTAAAAACTATTGTGTGTTTTTTTTAAATTCTAGTTGTACCTCATCTACCAGAGATTTTGAGGTGACTTAAAAAACCATATAAAGCCCACCTCCCAAATTAGTAACAAGCAAAAGATTAGGGTCATGGAAAATGTAAATTCGGATTGGAGATGTTCACCATGAGAAAAGTTAAGTGTTAGCTCTGAGCTTCCTGGCAGCTGAAGCAAAAAAGCCAAAATATAATCAATTAAAAGCTTATTGTCCATGCATGCATGCATGCTAAGTCACTTCAGTCATGGCTGACTCTTTGCAACTCTGTGGACTGTAGCCTGCCAGGCTCCTCTGTCCATGGGATTCTTTAGGCAGGAATACTGGAGTGGGTTGTCATGACCTCACCCTGGTATCAAACTTCCCCACCCTGGTATCAAACTCACCTCTCTTGTGTCTCCTGCACTGGCAGGCAGATTGTTTACAACTAACATCACTTGAGAAGCCCCTATTGTCCATAGGGAGGATGGACATACCTCAGGACAGATGATTACTTCGTTTGGGGTTTTTCTTTTCTTTTTTGGTCTAGAGCATAAGGGTCTAATATTTGTGAAGAGCCTTTCTTCATATAGTCATTTGAGGCAGAAGATGATTATAGACAGCTTTCCATGTTTTGAACAGTCCTTTGCCAGGGCATTTGGGGGCACTTTTGCTGCAGAGGTTTCATGTGAATTTGAATTGGTGTTTTGGTAAAAGACAAGTGATAATGTTATCCACCAAGAAGAGTGTTGCCAGCTTAGCTACAGCCACTTTGTTCTCACAAGGAATGCTTTTTGACAAAATGTGTAGTGATTTATTTTCTGGTCAGGTTTGGGTATTCTGCCAAACTTCATTTTTTCTCCATATTCACCATGTTTACAGCCTTTCATGCCAGACTGTGATAGTTTCTATTGTAGTTTCAATTTTGTAAGGGAGTAATACAATTTGCAGTAAAACCAAGCTTCCCTGGGATTTGTTCAGTAAACCAGTGATTGCTTAAAATGAGAAAGGCTTGTTTCTCAAACTCTTAATTCTTAAAATTAGTGTAAGCCGCAGCCTCCATGCATTTTGCTTGTCGCTCATGGCTAGTTTTTATGCTCTCTTTGGTTATAAATAACTTCTGCAACAGGTACCAGACCATATTTCAATAGCAACTTTCAAAACTCAATCTTTCCTTTTTAAATCCTCTGGTGACCTTTTCTTGGAGAAAGGATTATTTATGAATTTTAATTTTGTAGTCTTGTAGATAGTATTGCCTTGAACCTACAGAGTTTAAGTTGCTGAAGAATATTTTTATAAAATATGAAGTAAATGAGGATTTATTGGATTTGTTAAATAAAGGGCATACTTTTATACTTTCCCACCTTTACTACATTTTCTCTCTTAGCTTTGATTTTTGTTTCTCCTTGTTTCTGCTGCTGCTGCTAAGTTGCTTCAGTTGTGTCTGACTCTGTGCGACCCCATAGACAGCAGCTCACCAGGCTCCCCCGTCCCTGGGATTCTCCAGGCAAGAACACTGGAGTGGGTTGCCGTTTCCTTCTCCAATGCATGAAAGTTAAAAGTGAAAGTGAAGTCACTCAGTCGTGTCCGACTCTTAGTAACCCCATGGACTGCAGCCTACCAGGCTCCTCCGTCCATGGGATTTTCCAGGCAAGGGTACTGGAGTGGGGTGCCATTGCCTTCTCCCTCCTTGTTTCTGCTGAACAGGAAACAGATTAAATGCTGATAGTTTGTTGATGGATTTAGCACAGTTTTAATAAAAACCAAAACCATGAAAACTCTTGGTCTTCACGTTGAAATGATTAAATTGGAAAACGTGAGTTGTTTTCCACCTCCAGTCACCTTTGGCCAGCATCCCATCCGGTGCCCAGCAGACACTAAGCAGTCAGTGAAGTGTATGTTGTTGTTCAGTTGCTGAGTTGTGTCCCATGGACTGCAGCATGCCAGGCTTCCCTGTCCTTCACTGTCTCCTGGAGTTTCCTCAAAATCATATCCATTGAGTCGGTGATGCCATGCAACCATCTCATCCTCCATCATCCCCTTCTCCTTCTGCCCTCTATTTTTCCCAGCATCAGGGTCTTTTCCAATAAGTTGGTTCTTCGCATCAGGTGGCCAAAGGATTAGAGCTTCAGCTTCAGCATCAGTCCTTCCAATGAATATTCAGGGTTCATTTTCTCTGGATTGACTGATTTGATCACCTTGCAGTCCAAGCGACTCTCAAGAGTCATCTCCAGTACCATAATTCAAAAGCATTAATTCTTCAGTGCTCAGCTTTCTTTATGGTCCAGTTCTCACATCCATGCATGGCTATCCCACATAACCTATTGATTTATTTTTTATTTTTCAGATTATTTACTTATTTATCAGTTTTGTTTTGACCTCACTGTGTGGTGTGGCATGTGGGTCCTTTTTTCCCTAACCAGGGCTTGAACCCATGCTCCCTGCAGTGGAAGTTTGGACTCTTAACCACTGGACCACCAGGGAAGTCCCTGTCAACCATTTTTACAATCTGTCCTTTGATGTTTGGGTTTGCCTTTTGCTCCTCCCTCTTCCCAATCCATTTTCCTGTCTGTCTCCCCACCTGTCATTCTGACTGTCTTCTTTCCCACTTCTGGACTGAGCTTTTTTTTTTTTGGAGATGTCTCAGCTACAGTTTTCTAACCTCAGCCTTCTTTCAGTTCCAAACTAGTAGCTTTCATTGCTTTTCCCTCACTCTCTCTTCTCTCTTTTATCTTTTATTTTTATTATTTTTATCAAACTATAGTTGATTTTCAATGTTGTGTTAGTTTCAGGTGTACAGCAGTGATTCAGTTATACATATATGCATAGATATTCTTTTGCAGATTCTTTTCCCTTGTAGATAGTTATAAAATATTGAGTATAGTTCCCTATGCTATACAGTTGGTCCTTGTAGGTTATTTTATATACAATAGTATATGTATATTAATCCCACTACTATATATATATATTAATCCCAAACTCCTCATTGCTTTTATTAGATAACATAGTTCTAGCACTGAATTGCTATGTTGCATGAACGTATCTCTCATCTCCTCAACTTTATTATATATAGCTTAATATCTTTAGTATCTACCATGACTCCCACCTGATACCAAATTCATCATTCTGTAAACATTTACTTTCTTTTCCTGCTCTTTGGCTTTGCTTTCCTCCCTGCCTGGAACGCTCTATCCTAGTGACGCACTATATTGTCTATCCCTGACAGTCCTGCCTATTTCAACAGGCTTCACCTTCTCCCAAACATCTTCTATTCCCCCAAGCAGAATTAATCTGTGTTCCCCGTGTTTGTATTTCTGTTATAGCACTTCGCATGCTCTCCTTCATAATGTAGTTGTTTACAGACCTGTCTGCTCTAGCAGACGATGAGCCCCTGATGTATAAAGACTGTATCTTATTCACCTTCTTGCTACCATTCCACTTAGCACAGATCTCGTACTTATTCAGCAAGTATCTGCCAGTTTAATTCTCATACTGGCTGGTAGACAACTAGATATGAACTAGTGTTTGTTGTTAGACACCTACAAATGTGGTTGGTATGTAGAGAACTACTTACCTGCTCTGTGCTCTTGGGATACCTGGAGTCTGGGAATAGTTATCGGTTAGAATCACCTGGTTCGCATATAAAACCATGTCTGTGTTGGGTATGATTTCACTACTGTGCGGGCAGTAAGTGGCACAGGCTCTGGGGGGCAATCCTCATTGAAATGACGGGTCACTCTGTGACCAGTGAGCCCATATTCTGCTTTGGGAAAAGAAAAGAATGTCTTATCTGTTCGAACCAGTTTAGGATTCTAAAAGTTTCTGATGNGCAGTAAGTGGCACAGGCTCTGGGGGGCAATCCTCATTGAAATGACGGGTCACTCTGTGACCAGTGAGCCCATATTCTGCTTTGGGAAAAGAAAAGAATGTCTTATCTGTTCGAACCAGTTTAGGATTCTAAAAGTTTCTGATGAATTAGCTTATTTTGTTGACAGGCCTGGCCCTGACACCAGGGTCTGGGTGGGTTGGTAGAGGGACATGCCTGTCCTCTGTGACAGGTGACTGCCCCAGCCCTGGGCATCTTGATGAAGGTGCTGGAGACCTAGAGAGGAAGGCCACCACATCAGCCCGGGCTGGCAGGCACATTGCTTAGAGCTGCCACGTGGTTCAGAGGGGAGAGTGGGTCAAGGACGTCATCCCGTCCCCCTGTGCGAAGGACAGCAGTGTTTTTTCTGCTGCTGTCTGACCAAAAACGAAAATTGATTGTCTTCAGGTTATTCTCAAAGAAGGAGTGCCTCCTGAGTGAACACAGCTTTTTCAGGCAGAAAAAAAATGTGGAAGGATAAGGCCAACCTGATTCTTCAATTTCATTTTAGCCCATACCTTTAATTGTCCCAATCAAAGTTCTTATTAGACCCTTTAATTCTTCTTCACCTCAACTAATATAAACTTTACATCTCTATCCATTTGGGGGAGGAGCGGGGCTTAAGCAACCTCAATTTATCTTCTCATACTTCTGGACGTGGGAAAGACAAAGTTAAGTGCTGGTAGTGTTGGTTTCGGAGAAGGCAGTGGCAACCCACTCCAGTACTCTTGCCTGGAAAATCCCATGGACNTGGACCACCAGGGAAGTCCCTGTCAACCATTTTTACAATCTGTCCTTTGATGTTTGGGTTTGCCTTTTGCTCCTCCCTCTTCCCAATCCATTTTCCTGTCTGTCTCCCCACCTGTCATTCTGACTGTCTTCTTTCCCACTTCTGGACTGAGCTTTTTTTTTTTTGGAGATGTCTCAGCTACAGTTTTCTAACCTCAGCCTTCTTTCAGTTCCAAACTAGTAGCTTTCATTGCTTTTCCCTCACTCTCTCTTCTCTCTTTTATCTTTTATTTTTATTATTTTTATCAAACTATAGTTGATTTTCAATGTTGTGTTAGTTTCAGGTGTACAGCAGTGATTCAGTTATACATATATGCATAGATATTCTTTTGCAGATTCTTTTCCCTTGTAGATGGTTATAAAATATTGAGTATAGTTCCCTATGCTATACAGTTGGTCCTTGTAGGTTATTTTATATACGATAGTATATGTATATTAATCCCACTACTATATATATATATTAATCCCAAACTCCTCATTGCTTTTATTAGATAACATAGTTCTAGCACTGAATTGCTATGTTGCATGAACGTATCTCTCATCTCCTCAACTTTATTATATATAGCTTAATATCTTTAGTATCTACCATGACTCCCACCTGATACCAAATTCATCATTCTGTAAACATTTACTTTCTTTTCCTGCTCTTTGGCTTTGCTTTCCTCCCTGCCTGGAACGCTCTATCCTAGTGACGCACTATATTGTCTATCCCTGACAGTCCTGCCTATTTCAACAGGCTTCACCTTCTCCCAAACATCTTCTATTCCCCCAAGCAGAATTAATCTGTGTTCCCCGTGTTTGTATTTCTGTTATAGCACTTCGCATGCTCTCCTTCATAATGTAGTTGTTTACAGACCTGTCTGCTCTAGCAGACGATGAGCCCCTGATGTATAAAGACTGTATCTTATTCACCTTCTTGCTACCATTCCACTTAGCACAGATCTCGTACTTATTCAGCAAGTATCTGCCAGTTTAATTCTCATACTGGCTGGTAGACAACTAGATATGAACTAGTGTTTGTTGTTAGACACCTACAAATGTGGTTGGTATGTAGAGAACTACTTACCTGCTCTGTGCTCTTGGGATACCTGGAGTCTGGGAATAGTTATCGGTTAGAATCACCTGGTTCGCATATAAAACCATGTCTGTGTTGGGTATGATTTCACTACTGTGCGGGCAGTAAGTGGCACAGGCTCTGGGGGGCAATCCTCATTGAAATGACGGGTCACTCTGTGACCAGTGAGCCCATATTCTGCTTTGGGAAAAGAAAAGAATGTCTTATCTGTTCGAACCAGTTTAGGATTCTAAAAGTTTCTGATGAATTAGCTTATTTTGTTGACAGGCCTGGCCCTGACACCAGGGTCTGGGTGGGTTGGTAGAGGGACATGCCTGTCCTCTGTGACAGGTGACTGCCCCAGCCCTGGGCATCTTGATGAAGGTGCTGGAGACCTAGAGAGGAAGGCCACCACATCAGCCCGGGCTGGCAGGCACATTGCTTAGAGCTGCCACGTGGTTCAGAGGGGAGAGTGGGTCAAGGACGTCATCCCGTCCCCCTGTGCGAAGGACAGCAGTGTTTTTTCTGCTGCTGTCTGACCAAAAACGAAAATTGATTGTCTTCAGGTTATTCTCAAAGAAGGAGTGCCTCCTGAGTGAACACAGCTTTTTCAGGCAGAAAAAAAATGTGGAAGGATAAGGCCAACCTGATTCTTCAATTTCATTTTAGCCCATACCTTTAATTGTCCCAATCAAAGTTCTTATTAGACCCTTTAATTCTTCTTCACCTCAACTAATATAAACTTTACATCTCTATCCATTTGGGGGAGGAGCGGGGCTTAAGCAACCTCAATTTATCTTCTCATACTTCTGGACGTGGGAAAGACAAAGTTAAGTGCTGGTAGTGTTGGTTTCGGAGAAGGCAGTGGCAACCCACTCCAGTACTCTTGCCTGGAAAATCCCATGGACGGAGGAGCCTGGTAGGCTGCAGTCCATGGGGTTGCTAAGAGTCGGACACGACTGAGCGACTTCCCTTTCAAATTTCACTTTCATGCATTGGAAAAGGAAATGGCAACCCACTCCAGTGTTCTTGCCTGGAGAATCCCAGGGACGGCGGAGCCTGGTGGGCTACCGTCTCTGGGGTCGCACAGAGTCAAACACGACTGAAGTGACTTAGCAGCAGCAGCAGCAGCAGTGTTGGTTTCTGGCGAGACCTTTCTTCCTGGCTTGCAGCAGCTGCCTTCTTGCTAAGTCCTCTCATGGCCTTTCTTCTGTGTTGAGACACTCTTGTGTCTTTTTCTCTTGTAAGTACATCAATCCTGTTTGATTAAGGTCTCACTATCCACGTTCTTTTCCACTATCCACTCCTTTTAACAGAGGAGTTAAAAGAACAAATATGGGCTCAGTCAAGAAACAAAGGGCCAAGATAAATCCATCAACAGAAGTGTCCCTGCTCACCAGTCCAGAGTGCCAGCTCCACTGAGTGCTTGCCATGTTCTGAGGGCGTCGTCTTCACAGTGGGCCCTTGAGTTAGGTTAATATGTTCCACTTCAGAAAGGATACTGAGCAGAAAAAGATTAGGTGTCTTGTCCAAAGCCAATATCTGCTAAATGGCAGTCTTAGGATTCCAACCTGTCTGGTTTCAAAGCCCAACTCTGAACTGCTTATTTTTCCCAGCTCTCATGAGTAATCACGGCCTGTTCTTATGCTTCCTGATGAAAAATAAAAGTGATCTGAATAAATTAAACCATAGTATCTCTCTCAAACTCATTCTACTCAATAATTTTATCTCATATTTTTGGGGGGGTTTGGTCCAAATGTTTCCTACTAAAAAAAGCAGACATGAATTTCTTCCCTGACCACTTTGAATATACTGAGCTAATGGATAGGCCTGAAGGAAGAGGGGGAACCTGCAAGGTTGGTAGTCCCATCCATGGGAATAGTTGAGTGCGTGTATTTTAATGTCAATTCGAATGAATATTCTGTCACCAAGTACTTGAAGACCTAATTCCTGGCACATTGAGGAACAGACCTAAAGAACATCTTTAAGAGCAGACCTCAGAAGAATCTTAGAGATCATTCAAGAGATGCTTTGAGTCTTGGCTTCATTATTGATGAGGCAGTGACTTAGAGCATGCAGCTTGAGCTGTCTATGTGGGCTCAAAAGAACTTTGAAGAGAAATCAAGATCATGTACTGGAGGAAACATAGCATACTTGGTAATTGTTGGTTTGTTCTGAAAGGAGAGCGAGAAAGAGAAAGAGGGATTCTACTTTTTTTTTTAAGCCTCAAGCCTTGGCGACCTCTCATCCGGCAGTGCCTGCCAACGCCTCTACTGAGCTTGGTGATTAGCTATTTATTAGAAAGGGCTTCTGAGTCAGTCAGATCAGAGTCCACCACACTTCGCCCACTGCGTGACCTTGGGAATATTCAGTTTCTCTTCAGTCTTGGGTACTTTAGTGTGGATAATGAGCTCCACGTCTCAAAGTTTTTATGGTGACTAATTAGATAACATCTGTAAAGTGCCGTTTTACTGTGATTAAGGCCTCATTTCTTAGTTCCAAAGGTTGACCCAAGAATTTCCTCTAACCTAATGAGCTCTGATGTAGAATTATCAGATGGCAGTCAAAAAACAAGACTTGTTTTCATTCCCAACTTCTGAACCCACTGGGGAGGAAGGGCATGGCTCTTGCCATCCCACATACCAAGTGAAGTTGATTGAGGCTGATGTGGGAGGGTTGAGCATTGTCTACTCATGATTAAGGCCCCAAAGAGCAAAGGGTGGGAAGCAAGTGTGAGGAATATAGCAGCTTGGAGGACAAGTCCCGTGACAGTAAGATGCTGGAGGACTTTTTCTGTAGAGGTAGCTAAGCGAATGCGTGGCTCGGGTGCAGAGCACCATGCATTCCACATATGCATAAGGGACCCACCAGACCACTCATATACCCTCAAATCATCAGTCTTATAATTCAAAAATAGCATTGGTACCTAAATTTAAAATACTGCACTACGTTGCATCATCTTGTTTTTAACATAAGACCTACAGGCTTTGCAAATTTAGGAGACTGGTGGCCAAAGAGAAAAACACACTCAGCTACCATTTGTGGGGACCCCAAGCCCTTTCAGAGGGGATATTCTTTTCCAAGGACCACAGTCAATGAAAGTGCTTAACACTAAGTGGGACATAGTAAGTGCTCAATAAATATTTTGGATATTATTGGCTTGATTTTTTTTTTTTTTTTTTTTGGTGACCTCTTGCATTTTATTCTCAGGTGACACCTGCTATAAGGTAGATTTTGGGAAATTTAATGGGAACTTGACTACCTTTATCTAGTATTTATTTCTTTGTGTATGTGAATGTGTGTGTGTGTGTGTGAGCATATTCAGGGCTGATTTCCTTTAGGATTGATGGTTTGATCTGCTTGCTGTCCAAGGGACTCTGAAGAGTCTTGTCCAGCATCACAGTTTGAAAACATNGCTGGTTTCTGTTTTAGTTTTCCCTCAGGTCTGTTCTGTGGCCGCTGTGGTCACCTAAATGTCAGCAGTGGTGCTGTCTGCTGAAGCTGGAGGTTGGCTGAGCCTCTGCCAAGCTGCAGCCACCCAGGAGCACTTTGCTGCAGGGGAATTTGTCTAAAAGGAGTTTCAGAAGCAGTTTTGTTGGCTAGGGAGAAGGTGATGTGATGTGTAAATGGCTCCGCCCTCCCTGTTTGCCCCGGCCTGGCCAGCCTTTTTTTCCCTGCCAGGACAAGATATGTTATTTGTGGGATCCTGCAGGTTTTCAGATCTGAGGCTATTTCAACAATATTTATTTTACCCCTCCACCTGTTTTTCTTTTAAGACCCAGCATACATTTCCTGTGCCCCAAGATGTGGGTATCTGTTTTCATTTAAAATAATAAACATGGGAATTTCTTGGTGGTTCAGGAGTCAGGACTCCATCCTCTCACTGCTGAGGACCCAGGTTCAATCCCTGGTTGGGGACCTGGAATCCCTCAGGCCTCATGGTGCAGCCAAAGAGAGGTAAAAAGAGTAAAAGGACGCTTATACCTCAGAAAATAAAATAACACACTTAAGTTTTATGACTAAAGGACAGAGCAGACTGCCCCTTCTGCCATCCCGCCCCAAGACTCTGGGGCACAATTCTTTGGAATGTTGGAAAGTATGACGGGAGGGGGAACAGGGTTGGGTGAGTAGAACGGAATCCTTTTCAGAGTCCTTTCTGCAGATTTCTTAGTGCTGCCTAGAAATGTGAAACCCAGTTGAGATTCTTCTTGGAAAGTGATTTCTCTTACTGCCTGGTACTCCCCGTGATCTGATTCTACATTTCAGTGAGAAAAACCCTTCTCGTCTTCTTCCCTTCATCCTTCATTCTATGGTTCTGTTCCCAGTCTAAACCCGTAGCATTTGCTGTGAAGACGAATGTGAGCTACTGTGGTGCCTTGGACGAGGATGTGCCTGTTCCAAGCACAGCCATCTCCTTTGATGCGAAGGACTTTCTACACATAAAAGAGGTAAATGTAGGATGCATTCCTTAACCTGCCAAACAATCAAGGCCATCAGGAATCAGCTCTGAGCCAAAGTAAATGGAGAGGAGCTACCAGTGTTTTGCCTCATTTAATTGGAAAGGCTTCCAAATCCATCCCTTCTCACCGAGATTTAGAAGACTGAGGTTGTTGCTTGCATTATCACACATTTAAAATAAAACTAGCTGTTGGAGAGATAGTGGATTGGAGTGGGAGAAGTCTGGAATCAGGGAGACCGTTAGAGCTATTCTAGATGAGGGATAATGGGATTGAGCCATCCTGGCGCTACTAAGATGGAAAAAACGATTTCTCTCCACATTTGAGGTATATTGTGGAAATTCAATGAAGAGTGCTGGTGATTGAACCTTGTGTAGGAGCTAAAATTGAGGGAGACATCAAAGATGATCAAGGAAATCAAGGTTTATGAATTGAGCAGCTAGGCTGGATATGACTAGGGTGGGGTGAGGACAGATGGGAAGGGAATGTGGGGAGTGGACATCTCAAAGGAGATATGAAGTAGGAAGTTAGATGTGAGAATCTGGAGCTCAAAAGAAGGGATTGGGCCAAAGATACACATTTGGATCATTAGTTTATCCAGGTGGCATGAAAAGCTGTGGTAATGAATGAAGTCATCTAAAGACAGAGGAGAAGGAGGAGAGAAGGCAGACCTGGATCAAATCCAAAGGAATTCCATCCTACAAAGGTAGGGTGCATGAAAAGACTCAGCAAATAAGGAAGCTGAAAAGGAGAGGCCTGAGATATGGGAGGAGAACTAGGACAGAGCAATTCATGGACATCAACAGAGAAGAGTGTGTTCAAAAGGAGGAGACAACCAGTTGCAGCCAGTGTTGTGACATGTCCCCTAAGGTGAGGAGAAAGGAAGGAATGGACGCTGGGTTGGCAACGTGGTGGTCCGCAGCGTGTAGGTCGCTGGGACCATCGTCTGGAGTTTGGGAGATGAAAGCTGGATGCAGTGTGATGAGGAGAGAAGGGGAGTTAGGCAGTATACTTAGCAAGCACAGACCATGCTTCCAAGGGAACTGACACTGGCCAGGCTGTAGACTGAAAAGGGTATGAAGTCAAAAGAGGTTTTCTTTCAGGATGGGAGCTACCAGAATACGTGCCCATGCCTGTTAACAGAGAGAAAAGGAGAGAGATTGATGGGAAAGGTGGGAAGTTTTTGCTAGTCAGGAAGCCTGAGATCCAGACCCCAAGTGATAGGGCAGACCTTTGATAGGAAGGGGAACACTTACTCTTTATAACAGATAGGGTAAAAGATGAGTTTAGGTACTCACAGCTTTGGTTATGAGAAACTGAGGGAGCATCAAGTTGACCTCTTCTGCTTTCTCGATAATGTATGACATGGGGATATTCATATCTGCCCGAAAGACAAGGACTCTCAACCCAAAACATGTGCCTTAGCACTTGAATGGTTAGGTTGACTTTGTGTCATCATTCTCATCAAAAACGACCAAACCATATTCATTGGTTGCTCATTCCCATTGTTTCCAAGGAGAAGCAGCACTTGAAACAGTAAAAGAAGCCTCGGATACTCCATGCACACTACTCACGCCTGCATCCCCACCTGATGCATTTTATTGTTTTCCTCCATCAGTCATCTCCATTTGTCCTGTTGGTTGATTTTTTTATCCATATGCTCCTCGAGCAGTAACTTTCCCTTGCCTGGCAGTTTGATGTATAATGTTGAGCTGGTAATCCTATATGGATTAGAGCTACTTGTTTGCAGATTTTGAGATCTCAGATAAGGAAACATCTTAGGAAGAGGACATGCTCATCATTTTCAGGAAAGCAAAATGAGAAGAATTGGAATAGCACTAACGTGATCTTGCCAGGAAGGTGGCATGTACTCCCAGAACCTCAACACAAGTGAACATATTTCTATAATCGAGTTGTAGCCTTTCCTCTCATCCGTAACCTCGAAGGCCATTTGGTATGCTCTATTTTCAGTACTTTCTCAGTAATGAAAAGCTTAAAAGTAGAGAAAAGCTACAGCCGTCCTTATCACATTATACCAAATGACAGTGATTTAAGCCTTTGAATGTACAATGTAACTTTCCCCTAAGTGGCCCAAAGAACTTTCATTAACATTGAGTCAGATTTTCACTGTGCTTTAGCTGTTTCCTAGAAGAAAGTAAAACATGTTGGGAAGTTACATCAACTATTTTAGGAACCCCTTTAAGATCATTTGGGTAGCAGTGAGTTATTGTTCCAGTGGGCTAATTTGATTTCAGGAGGTAACTTAAGCTGTGGCAAACTATGACTCACTGTCTGTTTTGTCCCCACCACCGTAAAATTTAAGCTCCAAATCCATGCACCAAACATTCTAAAGGGGTCCCATTGCCTTTTGTTAATTCCCAAATAAATAGAACGGTTATTTCAGGAGTGCTATCCTGAAAGATGGGAGAAATTGAGACCTAGACTGTTCAAGGTTTTATATTAGGTTGACTCACATTTCTTTAGTGCAGGCTCAGACTGCTTGCCATGTGTGCTTTGTGTAGGAGCTGTGTGCTAAACAAAGGCCAAATCTCTTAACTCATATCTTTTTGCTTTTGAGTATAAAACTGTTACTCAGAATTACTCAGAGTCACCCGGAATTTTGTGCTTTGATGATTCAGTGGAAATATCCACTTCTCCTTCCCAACGTGTCAATGTCATATACATATAAATTCTACTGTCCTGTGAGCTAAGCAAAATATACCATATAGAGTTACACTTTGAAAAAACGAGATGCTTCCTGGATCAAAGAGAGAGAGTTACTTTGTCCGACACTAATAAAGACAATAAAGGAAGTTTTTGGACTTATCTCTGGAGGATGTAAACAGTAGGAGTAATGTCTGTTTTCTGGAAATCACCTAGCTGAAACCTTCCCTTGAGACAGGTAGCTTGGATTAAACATGCCTTCTGCCCTAAGATTTGTCAGCTACAAACTGGTGCTTGCCATGGGTACTTTACTGACTGAGCCACCAGGGAAGCCCAAAAGAGTCGGACACGACTTAGCGACTGAACAGCAAGAGCAACACAGGCACTTGCCATCTGCCTCCGTAAGGATTAAATCATGTGCTGCTGCAGCTGCTGATTTTCAACACCCTCTGAAAGTGCAGAGCAGAAATAAGGCACTCTGTGCTCTGGGAAAAACTGGCATAACTGGTCTTCAGAGAGTTAAGTATTTTTCAGGAGCCAATTTTATGAACCCAATTCTTATAACTCCTCATATTTAGAAAAGCACTAAATTCCTTCTTAATGATGACTGCTCCTTATGACTAGCCGAAAGCTTCTGTTTGTGCTTGATTGAATGTACGCTTTCTGACCTTCCTCCACTGCCTCTTGGAGCAGTTTCTCAGAACTACCTGAAATGCTGTCTCCTGGGCTATAGTCCTCATTTTGCCCCAAATAAAACTTAACTTGCAGCTGTCATATTGTGTATTTTTTTTTAAAGTCAGCAAATTCAGCAAATCTATCATTACAAATGCAGTTTTGCTGGCCCATCAAATAGGACCATGTTACCCCATATTAACTGAAGCCTTTGTGTGGGGTTTGTTTCCCAAGGTTACATGTCTTGGAACTTTATTTAAATGGAAATTCCTTCATTCCTATTGGATTTCAGGTCACTTGGAGATTACTTCAAAAATTCCACTTATGTAAAATATGCTTAGTCTTTGTGAGAGTAGGCTTATTTTTCTTCAGGTAATAAGATGGACCTTGATTTGCAAATCTGTATTTGGAAGATTATATTGTTTTTCCCCAGAGAGAGTAAAATACAGATACTACGGTGGAATTTTTACCACAAAGCTTTTGATAAATAACAGACTGTTCAGTGTATTTCATCTTAGGCTCGTCTCTCTTGTCTTCCAGAGTTCTAATTACAGTGGTGCATATCTATCTTTACAAAATCTATTCCTGAAGATGTGGCAAGGGCTTCTTGACAAGGACCAAAGGAATCCGAATGTTAAGACCTGACTTTAGCCCAGGGATTAGCAAACGGTGTCCCATGGGCTGAAACCAGCCTGCTGTCTTTCAGAAAGAAAAAGTTTACTGAAGCACAGCCATGCTTACGTGTTTACATATTGTCTGGCTGCTTCCACACTACAACATAAGATTACAGTGGTTGCATCAGAGACCATATGGCCTGCAGACCCTCACGTATTAATTATCTTGGCTTTTGGACTAGAAAGTTTGCTTTATTCTTTGGACACCCCCCCAGATATATATAATATGGTATAATATACTATAAATAGTGTTTGTATATATAATATGGTACAGTATAATATTATATGACATACTGTTTTGATATTTTGGCCCCCTGAAATGAATAAATGTGAAGATAAGTGAATTGATAGCATCTTTGTTTCTGTGTTCCAGAAATATAACAATGATTGGTGGATAGGAAGGCTGGTGAAAGAAGGCTGTGAGATTGGCTTCATCCCAAGTCCGCTGAGATTGGAGAACATACGGATTCAGCAGGAACAGAAAAGAGGCCGTTTTCACGGAGGGTGAGGCTCCTTCTTTTCTCCACATTTTGTTTGCAGGGAGCAGGGAAATTAGGCGATGTTTTCAAGTTTCCTTATTAAGTTAAACACGTATGCTTTTGAAGTAAAAGCTATTTTTCTATGTGCAAGGCATTTCTAAAATTGACCCAAGGGGGTTTCAGGTAGTTCATCCCCCCCGTTGTGTACTGAATAAAGCCAGACACTCCTGAAATCAACATGAATTCCACAGTGGAGACTGTTTTCTGTGACCCCAACAAACCCTCTTGGGAACCTGAACTTCCCTCTGAGAGAGTCATGTAGAGCATCCTTTTACAGTACCACAAGTGGGGGCCTGGCCTGACCTAGCATCGTAGCTCTTCTTGATTATCTTTCAAAGAAGCTCTTTCAAGTGAGCACAGAATGCCGTGGTACATGCAATGCCATCCCAGGACTAGTAGCAGCTTCTCCAGCGTTTTCTGTGGCCACTACTTGGTAATAAAGGAAAGACTCTGTCCAGCTTCAGATGAATTAGCCTCTAGTGAACAATGAAGTATCCACAAAGATCTGAGTACAGGTGTTTAAAGGTCCCAGGGATACAAGCAAAGCCTGAGAGGACAAATCAGCATCATTAAGCCTGCATATATTGTGTGCCTACACTGAAGCACTGATTTGATATGTGTTACTGTTTTTTGAAAGTCCTAAAATAGAATTAGTTCTTTCTCTTAACTCTCAACCTCCTTTTTCTATTAGATCCTTTTCTGTTTCAAAAATGCCTCTGTTCTTCAGAAGGCCTTTTGCCTTTGTCATAATGGGAAGTTCTTAAACAGTGATAGATCACTACAGTGTGAGCCCCACTTTTAATTATCGACCTTTGTTAGGATATAACATGCCTGTAATATTATTAATTATTCATCCCTCTTATTACTTCTTCTCTAGACTTTTTGTCTCTCTTGCTGCTCCATGTGAAAACCTATGTTCCTTTGCAACTGCTCTTTTTTCTTACTGGACCCTTTCCTTCACTTTTCCACCAGATCACTACTTCAATCTGCTTCAGATCTGTGTTAAATATCACCTTTTCAATGATCCAGCTCCTGCCACCATATCTAAAGTTGAATCCATTTCTCTCCCCTTGCTTATCTCTCTCCCATCTCAGTTTTGGCTGTTGCACTTACTACTATGAAACATACTATATTTTTACCTCTTCATCTGATTGATACTGATATCACTAGAATTTGTCTGTATAAGGGAAAGAATTTTGTTTTCCCCTCACTGTTGTATCCTTAGTTCCTATAACAGTGAATACTCTTCTGCTCATTCTGAGCTGTGTTTGACATCCAACCAATGCATTGGTGGTCAGTGTTGGTTAAGCAAACCGTTCACAAGAACACTCCTCTTAGTGATTCATTGGCCTCATTTCTGCATTAAATAATTAGGAAAGAGACTTTCACAAAGTATTTCCAGATCTTAGTTAGTTTCCCACTTCCTCTGAGAAAGGAGGTCAAAGAAAACATTTGGACAGATCCTTGAAGCTCTACTCTAAGAGCAGGACTTGGTGTGTTTTGAATTATTTAGTAGGATTAAGGCCAAAGAAAGCTTTGTACTCTCAAGTTCTATTTTCAAGGAATCTGGGGAATGAGTCCTAAGTTCCTTTTCTGTATCTTAGGAAATCCAGTGGAAATTCTTCTTCAAGTCTCGGAGAAATGGTATCAGGGACATTTCGAGCAACTCCCACATCAACAGGTGAGGGTTTTAGTTAGACTTTTTGTTTTTAATGGAATGTATTTCTTTCTTAACCTTTGAAAATACATGCAATTTTTTTTTTTACTAATTTAGAAGCAATTTAAAGATTTTTCTACTTAATATTTCATTGCTTATTTGCTTTTCTCTAGTAATTTAATTTGAATTAAAGGGAACTTGTGTTACTAGAAATTCAGATCATTGTAACAATGATAGAAATTACATGTTTTGATATGGCTCATGATTTTGTACAATCTTATTCGTCCTCTATTGTATAAATCATTCAGAAGCAAGTTCACTATTCTACCCAAGAACCCAGCACACTTTAAGATGGTGAGGGTCAATTATATGAGTTTTAAAAGCATTCTAAAGAAAATGATGAGTTCCAGTCTTCATGTAAAACTTCAGGGTGTGTTGGTACAACCTGAGCTGTGGAGGTGGCGAGGGCTGAAGCAGAGAATGAGGTTTGGCCCAAATGGGCTCATTTCTGCTTGAAAAGCAGGCAACTGAGCCCTGAATTTAATGGTAACGAAGGGACAGTGATGGCCCAATCAGGAGTTATCGTGCATTTAGAAACTGTGGAGGTATTCAAGCAAGAATTTTTCTTCCACCATATTCGCTAGCTCTATAGGCTCATTTCGTTCTGCTCCAGAACGGATGCTGCATTAATGTGTCTGGGATTATCATTTCAGAATGACAGATCCAATGTCTATCCTGGCATACCATAACTGCAGGAAACTGGGTTGGTTCCAGAGCAGATCTGAGTATCGGAGTCTTTGTATGTGAAACCTGATCTCCAGGGCTCTGAACCAAAGTCTTGTTCTTTCGGTTGTCTGCAAATGGACAGGACTGCAAGGGTGGGCACAAAGCCAGAGATATTGAGTATATTTTGCCTCATCCCCATTTGCTGAACATTTAAGTCATTGCAGCTGTTCACTATTACACACAAGAAAGAACACGGACAACTGATTATAAACTTACTTGAAATTAAAAGCAATACACTAGGAAAAATATGTCAGTATTCTGGAAAGTGAGCAGAAAGCTTTAAGAACACAAAAAGCACTGCAAAGTCTTCTGCTAGTTTACCAAAATTACACATCCAAAAATAACTGGTGAGAGCAGTGATGGTCATTATTATACAAATTACTGTTCTAAGTCTCTTTTTATCAAATTTGATTTGTCCAAGTTGCTCTCAGCCACACCACATGCTGTCCAGCACGGGAACAACCCATGGCCTGTGGCTGGCCCAGCCAATGTTATGAAATCCACCCTCCCCACCCATTGTGAAATCAGGGTATGAGGTCATTTGTTCAGGGAGGAAATGGTCTGTTTTTGCATTTGTCTTCCCAGTTGGCCCAACCAGAATGAAATAGTAGAGTAATACTCTGCAGAGTGGGTGATTGGGAAATGACGAGAATGACAGGGACAAATTGGCATATTCTTCCATCTTTTAAAATCGTGTGCTAACAATGACAGAGATTACGNGTTAAAAAAAAAAAAAAAAAAAAACTGAAGTAAGCAGGTCTTTATGGGCTTCCTACTAGAATACTAGAGTGGGTTGCCATTTCCTACTCCAGGACATCTTCCCAACCCAGGTCTCAAAGCAGTATCTCTTACTTCAACCCACTCTAGTATTCTTGCCTGGAAAATTCTATGAACAGAGGAGACTGGTGGGCTACAATCCATGGAGTCACAAAAATTCACACAACTGAGCATGCACTCAATGCATATAAACAGGTCTTCAGGGTGATATTTTATGCTTGTTTGCCTAGAAGTTAGGCTGTGGCTATTGTTTGTTTTAGATATAGTATCAAATTCTAAAATTTCTCTAGTTTTTGTCTCCCCTTTGGTCTTTGATTTCTCAAGAGACTCTTTGTTAAATAAGATCTGAGCTTTGCAGTTATTTCCTTTCTAACCCCTGCCATTATAAAGAAACATTATTAATTTGATGGTAAGGAATGGAACAGGTGAAGCATTCTAAAATTCTATAACTAAATCTTAGTCTTCTAGTAAGTCTGTGCCACCAGGCTATGGATCTTCACAAATGCTTCTCAGTTGTTTTTTTTTTTTTTTTTTTTATTTATTTATTTTTAAATTTAACTTTACAATACTCTATTGGATTTGTTTTGTTTTTTCCCTCCCGTTAGTTGAAATCTGAAAGCTTGGTAAAGTTGGAGCTGGGTTTTTCTCCTTCCCTATATTTAAAATGAGAGGAGGCTGTAGTCAGATATTTCCTTTCTCTTGAGATAGCTGGGCCCTGGTAACACAATTTCTTCTAATGGCAGCCTTTGGACGTTTAGGAGACAGAAGTATCTGAGCATATTTCAAAAAGTTACTTTTCTTCTCCTTTTCTTGGAGGGTAGAGAGGATTTTTCTCCAACCTTCACTGTGAGAACCTGGTGGGGCTTCTAGAGGTAAAACTCATGAATAGTATTGAATTCCTCCAAAAGTTGGGCTTTCAGCCCTCTCTCAAGCTTGACAGGGCTCAGATTCCAGCAATTAGAAATTATCTTTAAGTTCTCCTATAAGTTTTTGACTCCAGCAGCTGCTCAACTTAAGACATGATTCTCTGTATTCATCTATCTTTTTAGTTTAGGGGATAGTTATTCTCTTTGTGACTTTAATTATGTGATGGATCAAAAAAGAGTTTTTGATTTTCAGTTTGTTCAGGTTTTTCTTGTGAGGAAAGGAGTAATGAACTCTACGTTATTTATGTGTCAGGCTGAAACTGGAAGTCTTGCTACATTTTAAATGCAGACTACTCAAATTATTTATCAGGTCTATTGCTAATAATAAGTGTTCTCAGGTTATAAACTTGATTTTAAGACTAAACCCTGGGATGTACACTACACCTTTGACTGTCTAACAGCCTTTGCACCTCTCTTTCCTCTCACTGGAGTGCAAAGAGATGTTTTGATCTCTTGAACACCAAAAAGCAAGATAATCCAGCTGATAACCTAGCTTTCCTCCTCTGCTGTTGCTCTCTTATGACTCTTCACCAATATTATGTGACAAGAGAATTCCTTGTGTAATGATTTTCTTCTTAGGGTTCCAAACAGGAACAGGTGAAAATCTGTTCTACTTTTCAGTTTTCTCCTCATGTTTCTAATATATTTCCCATGTTGGACTTTGGCTTAAAGAGGTGGGTATATCCATGCTCTATTTCTTCACCCCTGTTCTATTTCCTTTCATTCTGGTCCATTCTTTTTGGACAGGGGAAAAAAATGGAATTTCTCCTTCCTCTTCTGGTTTTAATGGGACATTTTATGCCATGTATGATTTTCCCTATCCTATAGTTTATAACAACAGTGATTTTTCAAATTTGCATGAATGAGGAGATGGACTGTTATGCTCAAGTGAGCTAAAGTAATTTTGAACCTCTTATCTGAAAAAAATGGACAATAATTTTTGCTGGGATCTAAAAAATAATTTTAAATGACAGTCAAAGCTAAATGGCTTATAGTAACCCTTCTCCAGAATGTTTAACCATTGTTTGAACAAATGAAAAGACACACACACACACACACAAAATTACAGGGCATCTACTTAAAAATTGAATACATTTCATTATATATACATATATATATATATACTTAGTGAATATTCACATTTAATAGCATGTTCTTCACAAATTTTCTTAATTTCTTTTTAATTTGCTTTCTCTTATGAATGAAATTATATAAGGCTCAAACATGTCAAAAATAATAAAGCTAAAAAGTCCTCATTTTAGAAGTTAAAGCTTACTTAGAGACAAGTACAGAAATAAAATAGAATAAACCAGGCTTTAACTTCATTTTAGCATTCACTCTAAGCCATATTTTAAGAGATCAAAAAAAAATTCTTTTAAAAATGAGTAACAGTCATCTAACACAATCAAGACAACAATAAAACATAACTGACTGATTTGCAAAGTGAAAAAACTTTGATTGCCTGTATACAAGATCAGATGTAGCAACTATATATGCCTGCAAACCAAGCAACAATTTCAACAAAGATGTCTCAGTTCAAAATAAGTGAGATATGGCTAAGTGAGACATCAATGCAAAAGTTGTTAGCAGTAAGTTTTGGTGTGACTGCTTCTGGAGGCAATGTTTGAAACAAAATCTTATTTGTATTCAATGAGGAAATTTATATACCAGGCATAGTCCTATTGGCCAGGCATTGTCCATAAATCATGCTCTCAATGATTTACATTTTCAGATAAAATAGAAATAAAAATAAGATATATAAATATACATTTTCAAGTATTAAAGGTACTATAAAACCAAAATGTAGTGAGAGGGTATGATACAATTTGATCTGGCCAGGAAATACACAAATTATTTTTTGAAAAAGGGATAATTTCTTGAAATTTGAGCAGAAACAAAGAGTTAACTGGAAAAATAGTAACTGGATAAATATGCCAATCAGAAGAAACAACATGGTACAATTCCAATGCCAGTAAAATGCAAGTATGAAGGAACAAAACAAAGTCAGTTTGAAGTAAAGGGGTGGGGCATCATGGGAGAAAATGTAAGCAACAAGCCCGATTATAAAAGGCTTTCAAAAATTTTGTCTCTTTTATTAAAGGAAGAAAAATACCATTGGAAGTGTATAAGTATAAAGGAGTGTTGCAAGAAAATGAAGGTATTTTGATCAAATTCATATCTCCAAAGGATAGCGCTGAGAACAATGTTACAAAAATACTTGATGAGACAACACAGGTAGGGTCATTAGGAAATCATTTCAGTATTTAAGAGATAATAGTAATTGATTAGAGGAAAGAAATTCAGAAAATTAAATCAGTTCAAGAGATATTGAAGAGGTATAATTAATAAGATTGATAATCTTAATCATCAGGTTCTATCGCATATTATTTAAAAAAAACTGCTTGACAATCTTTCTGGCTTACAACAAACATTTTCATGCTCACAGATTATAGATTTGCAGGCATGCAAATTAACCAGCATTTATTTTATCTCAACTGGACTTGTCTGAGACAAGGGACTGCAGGTCTACTGGTTAGGTTCAGGTCTGTTCTATGTGCCTTTCTTCCGAGGCTAGGGATAAAGAGGTACAGCTACCTGGAACATGCTATTTTAATTGTGTTCACAAAAGTACAAGAGGGAAAAACTAATCACATCTGTAGAGCGGGGAAGGATGAGGCAAATGTTATAAATAAAATGGGAAATAGCATGAATAAATTACCTTATTCTAGGGGACTGAAGAATTGGAACTATAATCCAATGTACCAAAGTTTTATATACAATACACCGGTTATGGGAGAGGTAGGTAGGTGGATAGAATCATGCCTATATTTGCATAGCTTACATACATTATAGTTGGACGACAGTGCCATTAGTGAACTTTAAGAACAATGCAAATAACTCTATTAATTGGATGGAAAATTCAATTTTAGACATGTTGAATTTTACCTGCTTTTTAAGGATCCAAAAGGAGACTCAAGTAAACAATTATATATAAGACTCAAGCTCAGAGATTTGATAGCTCACAGGCATGGAAGTTACGATGGCTTCTTTTTGTAAGTGGCAATTTCATCTTGGATATGAATAAGGTTTCCCAGGGATATCATGTAAGGAAAGAGGGATAGAACAGAAGACTAGTATTGAGGAACTCAAGTATTTCACATCTGAATAAAGAATTACACACTTCTAGAAAGACAAGAGGAAAAGTAGGAGACTGGTTTCTTATTTAAGTCACAGAAGAAAAAGTTTCAAGTATTAAGGCTGGATCAAGATAATAAAGCATGTCTACTGTATTTAGTTACATAAGATTTTATTGCTGACTTGAGATGAACAATTTGTGTAGATGATACTTTTTTGAATTAGAATTATAGTAGTTTTAACACTGACTAAATCACAAATAAGTGGAGGTAATACTTCAAATACTTTTTTAAAGTTTTGCTAGAATGGAAAAGATATTAAAAAAAAAACAGGATATCATCTTGAGATGGTAGTATAATAGAAGAAATAAAATTTTATCATTTTTAAATTTTCTTTTCAAACAGCAGAGTGCTAAGGGTACTGAAAACCCAAAGGGAAAAATTCATTTCAGAAGAATAGTTGAATATTCAGAAGACTGAGGTAATCTCTATGTAAAAAGCAATATGTTCCAAGCATATGATTTGATTCAGTTCAGTTCAGTCACTCAGTCGTGGCTGACTCTTTATGACCCCCATGAACCNAGGCCTGGCATGCTGCGATTCATGGGGTCACAAAGAGTCGGACACGACTGAGCAACTGAACTGAACTGAAAGGAAACAAAGTCTTCCCAGATGGCTCTAGTGATAAAGAACCTGCCTGTCAATGCAGGAGACATAACAGATGCAGGTTCAATCCCTGGTTTGGGAAGATCCCCTGGCAGAGTGCATGGCAACCCACTTCAGTATTCTTGCCTGAAGAATCCCATGGACAGGAGTCTGGCAGGCTACGGTCGATAGGGTCATAAAGAGTTGGATAGAACTGAAGCGAATTAGCACACATGCAGAGGAAACAGAAGAGTTTTTCCTGTTCACTCACCTGCAGTGTTCATGGTCCCCTGTGTGCTGCCTGTGTCAAAGGGGCTTTAAGTTCCCCTGCACCCACCCACATCTCTGATACTCACAGAGAGGGCTGATCCTAGAGAGCTTATCCAACACCAAATTACCCTGTTGTATTGTCTTGCCTGGTCAATAAATAGAGCCAACATTCAGCATTTCATAGAGCATATTAGAAAGAAACAAATTCTCCTTTGAAATACAGACATAAGCAAAACGTAAGAATCCTTGGCCATGAATAGTAACAAATGGTTTGAAGCTAGAAGTTAATGTCCCAGGGACTTTCCTGACAGTCCAGTGGTTAAAGACTCCACCCTTCCATTGCACAGGGGGAGTGAAAGGTGGGGTGGGGAATGGGTTGGATCCCTGGTCCAGACACCGGGGGCCAAACACCAGACACTCCCTGGTCCAGAAACTAAGATCCCACATGCTATGCAGTGTGGAAAAAAAAAAAAAAAAAAGGCAAAACACCCTGGAGTAAACTACATCAGGTGGGACAATCTCAGTGTGGGCCCCAAAGTTGGACATGGAGAAATCCTGAGGGGAAGAAATTAATCTCTTGGCCACATTAGTTACACATTTTTACCAGCTTCTAAGCGAGGAGAAACTGAGGGCAAAGATCAGAACCTTCTGGCCAGTATTTATAATTCAATGTCCACGGGAATCTAGAGTAAATGGATTGTGGTTCTCATTCCGCAGCTTGTGCTCTTCATTTTCAACTAATCCTTTTAGTGTCTACACACAGTTTCATATAATCTCAAGATTTCGCTATAGATAGTACAGAGCTGGGTGAATCTTATTGGACTGTTCAAGTCAAAGGCTAGTGCATACATTGGTTAAAATTAAGATGAGTAGATGCTCTTTCAGGCTCCTGCTTTAATGAGATTCTGAGTGTGCCTTACAGTACATGCATGTCATGATACACACCCATGTGCATGTGCTAACCTGCATCTGCACCCATATGCCCACCAGCAGTGTCCTGTCTTCACTGTGCTGCTATTGCACTTACATGCCCATCAACACCTTTGCAGGGTCACCACCTTCAGTGGGCTAAAATCGCTAAGTCGAGACCCTCGGCATGTCCTGATTTTCATTTCCTTCTCAGAGAAATACAAGATCCCAGGGTGCAAGGCAGTTCCTCGCGGCAGCTTCCTTCTTCCTCTTTGTTCAGATCAACAGTCTGAGTCATCCCTGGAGTCATCTTTATCTTTCTCTAATATCACACACGCAATCCATCAGAAAAATCCTGTTGGTTTGCCTTTGAAATATATTCAGTTCCACCCATTTTTTACTCTTTCCATCATGACCACTGACCACCGTGGTCTGGGCTACCATCATCCCTCAGCTGGATTATTGCAAAACCTCATCTCCCTACCCTTACCCTTGCCCTGCCCTAGTCTATTCTGCACCCAGCAGCAAGTGTGTCCCTTTCATAACTCAAGCTGGATCATGTCTCTCCTCTACCCAGAACCCTTCAATAGCTGCCTGTGTCACTTGGAATAAATCCAAAATCTTTACCATGGCATTTGTAATCTGGCTCCCAGCTACGTCTCAGACCTATTCCTTTCACCCTCACTTAAGCCACGCTGGATGCTGGACTGGTCCTAAAACACACCAGACACTCTTGCTTCAGGGTCTTTGTGTTTTTAACTCCTCTGCCTGGACCGTTTCTCCCCAGATACACTCATAGCTCACTTCCTCACTTTCTCCAGGTCTATGTTCAAATTCACTTTTCTCTGGAAGATCTCTGAAGACACTTCCTTAGATCTCACACACACACACACACACACACATACACACACTTCCCACGCAGCCATTCTGTATCTCCTTACTGTGATTGATTTTTCTTCTTGGCATGTAGCACAGCACCGTCCCAAGAATTATTTATCATCAGTCTTCCCGCACGAGAATGTAAGCTCCATGAGGATGGGGACTTTGTTGTCTTCAGTGCTGGACCCCAGATCCTGAGATAGTGTCTGACATGAAGGCTCATGAGCAAGGTGTGTGGAGTGAATGGGTGCATTCACTGTAAGCAGCGTCTGCTCATGTTCACCTACGCGTCTCAGGGGAGAACGCTTTTATGGGGATTTCCTCCCAACCCTCTGAAGGGAAGCCATCAAGGAGGGTGCTGTCTGGCTCTACTTTTGACCTCACTGCAGCTGGCAGCCGTCCCATAAAGGGCATTTGAGATGAGGGAGGGCTGTGAAATGTCTATGCCACTCTTTAGGAGTGCAGGCGCTATGAAACAGAGCCATCTAAACCTGTCTGACAGGAGTGATGCCAGGGTTCTGCCCAGACTTGTCAAAATTCTGCCCATGCTAGAGAATCTTGATGGCTTCCCAAGTCCCGATTCTGTCCATGCTGAGTGAGACTTGCAGAGAGGACACTGTGATGGGCCCAGAGTTCTTGCAAAGGGCCAGGGACCAGGGACTGAGACAATGAGGGGACAAGACCTTGTCCCAACACACAAAGATAGAAGCTGCAACCTAGTTTTGCCAGGAAATCAGCAGCAGCAGGCAAGTAGAATCTAACTTTCAGAGTCACCCATTCACTGGGCAAATATTTCCTGAGTATGTGCTATGTGCCAAGCATGATTTTAGGCCTCAGAGCAGATGCCCCCAACTTCCAGGATCTAATGCCTGATGATCTGAGGTGGAGCTGATGTAATAATAGGGGCTTCCCTGGTGGCTCAGACAATAAACAAACAAACAAACAAACAATAAAACCTGCCTGCAATGCAGGAGACCAGGTTTCGATCCCTAAGTTGGGAAGATCCCCTGAGAAGGGATGGCTACCCACTCCAATATTCTTACTTGGAGAATTCCATGGACTGCGGAGCCTGGAGGGCTGTAGTCCATGCACTTGAATCATCCCCAAGCCATCCCCACCCCACCCCATCCATGGAAAAGTTGTCTTCCATGAAACCGGTCCCTGGTGCCAACAAGGTGGGGGACAGTTGCCTTGGAGGATTGTTCTAGGAGCTGAAGATTCTGGGATATGGACCACAGGGAGGGACCCATGTTGGCTCAGGCGAGTGCCCAGACCCCCTTCATGTTTCAGACCCCCTCAGTCTCCCTTTTCTCTGTGAGGGAAGCAGCTGAGGTATCATGGCTGCCTCCCCTCCTCCAGCAGGGATCGGCGCTGCCTGGGTCAACAAGGCTCTGCTGACTCAAGGAGGCACCACGCAGCCTCTGGAGATTCCTACCAGGGCTCCTCACCAGGAGGACCCCTCAACCCCTCTCCCTAACTGCTGCTCACCCCCTGAATGCCGGAGGGTCAGCTCCATCACCTGCTGCTCTGTGTGTTGTACCCAGAGCTCCACCTACTGACAGACTCTCCCCTCGCTGCCCTGGAGCCTGGCCTGGGCATTGGCTTGGTGGTTTGCTGGCTTCCCTCGTAGCTCAGTCGGTAAAGAGTCTGACTGCAATGCAGGAGACCTGGGTCGATCCCTGAGTTGGAAAGATCCCTTGGAGAAGGAAATGGCAACCCACTCCAGTATTCTCACCTGAAGAATGCCATGGACAGATTCTCATGGAGAGAATCCCATGGCAGGCTACAATCTATGGGGTCACAAGAGTCGGACATGACTGAGCGACTAAACATGCATGCATGTGCCTGGTGGGGACACAGACAATGGAACAAGGTGTATTTCTTCAGGGCAGGGGGTTTAGGGGTGCTGGTCAAGGGTGAAGATATCTCGGAGCCTTCTCCAGTCAGTGGTGTTGGGGAGTTTAGAATGGTGCCTAGCTGCTGACCCCCAGAACTCAGGCCTGGAAGGCAGTGGGAGATCCACAGAGTCTCCAGCAGGCTGTGACCACCCTGAGGTGTCACAGGCTGGCCTCAGTCATTCACCCTCAGGCACGGGGCCTCAGGATCAGCCTGGACTTCTGTAGGACTTTGGGAGTGAGAGCACATGTGTGATAACTGTCTTCTCCCTGGTAGCGAGAGGAGGTGTAAACACTTGGGTGGATGTCTGAAACCTGATGGTGAGGCTAAGAACACGCCACGGCTGATGGGATCTGGTTTCCAGAATATGGTTCTGCCTGCCAGGCCCATGCAACTCTTCTCTGAGTTCTGGCAATGACCGGCCCAGTGAGTCTGAGGCTGACCTCACAAGGAGAACTATGGCATTACTTTGGGTCATCTCTGGGGAGGCTTCCAGCCCTGCTAGTCTCTGACTTCAGAGAGGAAAGAGGCATCTACTGGGCTTTTGGCCTTTTTTGTTTCTCTTTAAGAACACTCTGAGCTCTGGGCACCACNGAGTCTCCTGAGAGGGCTGACAGTATCCCTAAATAGGTGCGAGATAACATAGGACTCAATTGTGGATAACTCTACCCCCTTCTTGCTCCACCCTCTAGAAGAGCTTGAAAGTTGGGGAGAAAGAGTGTTTGAGTATAAAAGGGAAGGGGCCTTGTCTGTTTTCTGGAATCAGCTACAGCTCTGAAGATAAGCGTGAGGAAGGGCCCATGATGGCAGTAGCTGGCTTAGAGAGGCATTCTTTGCATTCTGCAGATAGATCATAATTTGAAGTAGAGCAAACCCAGCCTAAAATAAAGAACTTGAAAGTTGTAAGTTCCAGAGATTCTCATTTGCTAGGTCATATACATAGACAAAATAGACTTCTGTCTCCACTCATTGGCAATGTCTCTGCTTTATTCTTGTCTTGCATGACTGCAGGATACTTTCTAACTTATGGAAATCCTGGCACAATCCTCACATTGCCCTCAGCAATAGTGTCTTATTTCTGTCCACCATATGCATTCAAAGTAATATGCAAACATGCTAAAGAATCTTGTGCCTGTAGAAAAGAAACCATATTTTTCATATTCTTAGAAATGAAGCATTCCTTCGGGCTTGTGGCAAAATGCTTCATGTGTCATGAGTTAACTGTTGAGCACCAGGAATGCAACACAGCTACCAACTGGTTGATTGTCTTTGATGATTAAAACGAAGAGGATTTTCTTCTTTGACCAGCAGCACTGAGGCACTGTGCAGTTCCTGAAGGTCTTGTTCAAGAGAAAATCAGCTATGAATTGTGGGGAAATTGTATTGCTGCTTGCTAGAAAGAACATGGTTTATTTATATGTTTTGATTCCCTCTTGGTATGATGTGTATTATAAGGAGAATTCGGCAAGACAGACAACAGTGGAAGAAGGGTTTGCATTCTTTCTGGAGTTTTTGTTGTTGTTGAATAGCCAAAAACCTTCCTCCGTTCTGCTCTGCTTGTGTTTTAATGCTAGCCAAAGCCTATTTAAAATACTTGTGGCCAATGTTTTATTATACTGTGGTTGCACTATAGTATGTAAAGTGGTTATTAAGTACTGTGGTTATAAATTGCTTGGAGAGCCCCACCACATTTTTACTGGTTTGTTCTGTTCTGTGTTCCTATTCATAGGATATCAATAACAAGAGTGACAGCTGACATTTCTCTTGCTAAGAGGTCTGTGCTAAATAATCCCAGCAAGAGAGCAATAATTGAACGTTCGAACACTCGGTCCAGCTTAGGTAAGATGTTCAAATGTGCTATTTCTCCAAGCTGCGCTTTCAGACTGGGGAGACACGTGTTGCATCTGTGAATGCTTTTCCAGTTTGTTCTGATGCCATTCTTTACTTTTTTTTTTTCATTTATTCATTTATGTGTGGCTGCTCTGGGTCTTTGTTGCTGTTTGTGGGCTTTCTCTAGTTGTCATGAGCAGGGGCTACTCTTCGTTGTGGTCCGAGGGCTTCTCATTGTGGTGGCTTCTCTTGTTGCAGAGCACAGGCTCTAGGTGGGCAGGCTTCAGTAGTTACGATGCACTGGCTTTAGAGCACCAGCTTTGTTTCTCAGAAGCACGTGGGATCTTCCTGGACCAGGGATCAAACCTGAGTAACCTGCATTGGCAGGTGGAATCTTAACCACTGGGCCACCAGGGAAGTCCCTGCTCCCCATTCCGAATGGAGAAGCACTGACTAACTGACGAGAAGGGCCAGTCGTACAAAAGCAGAGAGCAGAGTCGTGCAGCTGATCCTTCTCTGTCTCAGCTCCAGTCAGTGAGCTAATTAGTAGTCTGGTGGGAAGAATCCTCCAGAGGCTGTCTTCATCTGTTACCACCTCAGCACACAAAGCCAGCCATCCCTGCTTTACCCAAGCTTCTCAGTGAGGCTAATGACATCTGTCAAGCCTGAGTCACAGCTGACTTGAAAGCAAATGAGATGTCCACCTTTCTCAGATCCTTGGAAGAAAGCTCGATAATGGTGTTCTCAGTGTGGTTTCTGCTGCCAGCTGGTACCCAGAATAGTCACATCCTTAAGTGGATGTAGCAACTATCATTAACAGTATGTAAGGAGGTTAAACTTGTCTTTCCTGGTATACCAGTCAGAAAGCATCATGAAATTCACCATGATGGAGAAGCAAAAACACTAATATATGTGATTCGCTCCATCAAGCCATACAGCAGCAGGGCTGTGAGGGATGGATTCACCAACCGCAGAAGTGGGTTCGGGCTGCCCGAGAAGCACAATACTCACTCAAAAGTCTGTTTGTGGTTTCTGTGATGGCCCATAGTGGTGCAGTCCACCCATAACTCTCTTTTGCATTTACATTCTGGTCTGCTTTGTGAAAGAATGCTGAACATACCAAATGGGACAGTTGTCGGTGTCTGTGGGAACAGGATCCCAAACATCAGGGGTTCCTTTAGTTCTCTATTTAGAGCCTTCAACATTACAGAGTGAAAAACTCTTAAAGGCACAGTATTTTGACCTTCAGGGATGATGAAGGCAGAGTTGGTGATGATGAATCAGATTACTAACTAAAGTACTATATCATGAGTGGCAAGGATGCCAAGTTAGATTGAAGATTTCTCAAATAAGCATCTGTTCTCCTATCTTCCACCCTCCTTTTCACTCCTCAAAGTGCCTTTGACTTTTAACCATTCCTTCCCTTTGAAGTCATTCCTTATAATCTATGTAGTCACCTATTGTCAGAACCACTGGAATGGGTGAAGGGGTATTAGTGAAATAGTGAGAAAGAAACAAGGTAGATATCAGTTAATTGGTTTTCCTTTTCGCTCTGTAAAGTCTTGCTGTAAGAAGAACCACTGGAGTTAATTTAAGGGCAACATCTTATAATAACCACTCTGTGAGCCACTTATGCCCTTTTGTCTGCTTAAAATGCATATTTGTAGATTCTTTCATTAAATATTTATTGAACACTTTTTATTGCCATGCATTACACCAGACTTAGGAAATACAAATGGGACAAGACAAACTATCTTACCCATGGTAAGAAAACAGAAAAAAGGAAGTGATGGTTAAAATACTGTGTAATAATGGAATTATGAGCAAAGTACTAAAAGTATAAAGAGAAAAACATAGGGAGTAAGAAGTATCTGAAAAGACTTCACAGTTTTGTGTGTGTTTTTTTTAAGCTGGTTCTTAAGGCAGTCAAGAATGTACAAAAGCATTGACATAGAAATAATATGTGGTTGAGAAATAAGTGGTTTTTCTTGCAGATCATGCTTAGAAAAAGCAAGTGGAGGGCATGAATTGAGAGCAACAGAAGAGACTGTAAAAATAGGTTTAGGCCAGTATATTAGGGCTCTGGTATGCTTTGCTAAAGAGACCTCCAAAACAAATCCCACAGAATGTTGATTTTATTCTTTTGGCCTTACCACATGGCATGTGGGATCCTAGTTCGCCTATCAGGGATCGAAGCCATGTTCTCTGCATTGGAAGCTCAGAGTCTTAACCACTGTACCACAAGGGAAGTCCCGAAATGTTGATTTTTTTTTTTTTTTTTACTTTTACTTTTTAATTTTTTTTATTTTATTTTATTTTACTTTACAATACTCTATTGGCCTTGCCATACGTTGACATGAATCCACCACAGGTGGGAATGTTGATTTTTTAAAAGAAACAAATACTATGTTTTTCATGGTCAAATAAATTTGAAATTTATGGATTAAATAGTTGTCAGGTTTCTTTGCTGCAAGACTTCTTAGATACATGAAGATAAAGAAGGTAATGCATGTTTGAAATTCCAAGAGAAGCTATTATAAATTCGATATTTTCCTTGTAGAAAATCCCCTTCTTTGTGTTTGTTATCTCATGAGATTAGTGTTCCAAGGTACTCCCCTTGGAAAATGTCATTTGGGGCCACAAAGAGCCATTGACATAGCTTAAGCATTTAGATATGAGAGAAAGATCACAGATGACAGGGTTGCTATGAGAGCTGAGTCCAGACCAGCTGTAGCCGAGTTATTAGAGAAGTGTCTCAGGTCTCCCAGGATCCTAGTCCATGACATATCAGAGTTCATTTGTCTGGAATAGTATTGCTACAAGGCTTTGACTGGAATCAGCATGGTAGTCAAGATATTGTTGGGTTTGGTTAAAGTTTTTCTTTAAAACAACAAAAAAAGAAGGATATGAGGGGATTCCCTGGCAGTCCAGTGGTTAGGACTCTGTGATTCCATTTCAGAGGGCCTGATTTCAATCCCTGGTCAGGGGACTAGGAGCCCACAAGCCCTGCGGTGTCGGTGAAGAGGGCCTATGTAGATACTAACTTTCTTTCTCACATGTATAATTAGGTTATTCCTTATGCATATTACTCAAGTGTTGGACCCACTCCAGTATATAGAGTGGACCTCTGCAGCCTCCTGGCCTGCTCTGTCCCAACACCTCTCTGTTGATACCCATGGCCCAAGCTTTGTGTTGGTTAAGCAGTAGGTGTGCCTGCCCTCAGCACTTTCACTTCCAGGGCCTAGGTTCAATCCCTGGTCAGGGAACTAAGACCCTGCAAGCTGAACATCAAGCATGAGGTTAAGAAAATCTCCCAAAACATTACACTTACCTCGTTGCTGGTGCAAAGTAAATGAGGCCCAAGTATCTCTGAATTATTTACACAGAGACTCTGAGTGCCTCAAGGGTTCTTTGCACCAGGGCAATCTACTTTGCCTCACTGCCTTTTTTGCTACATCAGAAAACATAGTATTAAAATTTGAAGCTTAAAGCAGTATAACCTTGTTTTAGTACAGTCCTGGCCAGGAATTACATTCAATGGTGACAGTTTAATGGAAAAACAAACAACAAACAAAAAACCCACACCCCAACAGCTAAAACTTACTACAATAAAAACAAACTTTATTTTCCAATCTTATCCATTGGAAAAGAATCTTTCTGTTTCTGACATATGAGGGAAAAAAGGGACAGGTAGGTTGTTGTTGCTAATAAATGTAGACTGTATTTCAGAATTTTGCAAATAAGCCAGATTGTCCAGATTCTTTACATTGCTATATTGAAAGCTAGTCACCATTCAAAGTAACGTGAAATCTTTCAGGCCATTGGTATTGGATAATATGATATGTTGAGTTTTTTTTTTTTTTAATGGAAATTTATTGCCTCAGAATTCTGGAGGCTAGAAATCTAAGACCAAGGTATCAACAAGATGTCTTCCTNCAAAGTAACGTGAAATCTTTCAGGCCATTGGTATTGGATAATATGATATGTTGAGTTTTTTTTTTTTTTAATGGAAATTTATTGCCTCAGAATTCTGGAGGCTAGAAATCTAAGACCAAGGTATCAACAAGATTGCTTCCTTTTGAGGAATGTGAGGAAGACTGTCTTCCATGCCTCTTTGCTAGTTTCTTGGGGTTTTTCTGGCAATCTCTGGCATTTCTCTCTTATAGAAGCATCTCTCCAGTCTCTGCATCTGTCTTCACATGGGTTTTCCTCTGTGTGTGCTTGTCTCCAAATTTCCCATTTTTATAAAGACACCACTTGTACTGGAGTAACACTCACCCTAATGACCTCATTTTAACTTGATGATCTCTATAAAGACCCTATCTCAAAAATGAGGTTACATTCTGAGGTACCAGGGGGTTATGACTTCAAGATAGGAATCTGGGAGGGGAATGCAATTCAACCCATTACAGGAAGGAAATCCGAGAACATGTTGTGAGTCAGAAGTTGAATTGAACAGCTTCTACTGGGTCCTGGTGACTCTTTAAATTCATACTTCTAATACAGATCATGCATTAAACATCACTGATTTTGTGGGAAATAAGAATTTTATAAGAATTTTATGCTATTATGCGGAGCCCTAGAAAATAGTTACATGATAGACTTGAGCATTCATGATCCCACACACCCTGTCAGTCTATTCAGTTAAAAAGGTCTTTTTGGTGATTGACATAAATTTGTGTTTATTCTGAAAAAGCAAAACAAATCATGAGATTCTGGCACATACCCTTTTCAATGAGGATATTTAGAGTGACTTTTTCCTAGTCCATCTTTGAAATAATTTGAATTAGTCCATCTTTGTCTACTCTGTGTAATTTAGACAAGATTACAATATTGGTAGGTCATACTTGTAGCCAAAAGAAACCAAAAAGCAGAACGAGATCATCTCTCTGAAAATTAAATGGACTAATTCAGATTTTGGACATAACCAATAAATCAGGTGATTTATAAGACGATATATTACAACAAGCTTTTATATTTCAGAAATCCATATTATGTTTTGCAGATAATTTGCTTAATATTTACTTAAATAACAGCCAGATTGCTTTGAACATTGAACATAACTATATCTTTCATTTGACCAGATTCATGCATAAATTCAGGTCAGTTGGCTATTATACCTGGCCCAGTAGATTTGCATCAAAATGCATTGTGACACTTTAATTGGCATTATGTTGTATTTTTTTAATACTGAAGATAATTATGCCATAGAATAAGTCCACTGGCCCTAGCACCTAATGAAGACTTAGCAATATGCTAATTGTAAGAGTAGGTCCAGAACATTTAACAAGGATACAAAAATGTGCATATCAGTGAGAACAGATAAGCTGCAAGACTTTATAAAAACATATCCATAAACTATTAGCCTGTAGACTGTTGATTGGTAGATATATTTCAGTGCAGTTTGTTTCCATGTGATGTTGCTCTGCACCTGTATTTTGGTGGCTTCCTAAAATGTGGTTTCAGCTTCTAGAGCTAAAATAAAAGTTCTTTAGAAAAAAATCACACTCAAAACAACATAGCTATGTAAATAGCCAAATATTAGAGTGAGTATAAGAAGCAAATCCAGTGCACCATCTCAGTTTTTTCCACCAACTGTTTAGTTTGGGGTAAAATTCAAAACCTATCTCTCTGTGGAAAAGATCTTGAGTTAGATAGAACTATGAAAATTCAAAATATTCTGTTTTGCAATGTAGGCTAACATATCTGAAAGAGGTACTATTTTTTAAATATAGGAACTAATTAATAAAAATACCATGACCTGTTATTTGTTATTTCTCCTTTTAGCGGAAGTACAAAGTGAAATTGAAAGAATCTTTGAGTTGGCGAGATCTTTGCAACTGGTTGTTCTTGATGCAGACACCATCAATCACCCAGCACAACTTATAAAGACCTCCTTAGCACCAATTATTGTTCATGTAAAAGTCTCATCTCCAAAGGTAATTAGCTCATTTCTGTCTTAATATTTAGAAGGTCAATTTCTTTTGAAACACTCTTTGCTCTGTGCATTTTTGTTTGTGGCAAGGAAAATGTCTTTTTAAGACCCTTTTAATGAATACTGTTTTTGATTCACCTGTTCTGTACAGGTTCTTGAAGTTTTGAGATAGCAAATAAAGAATAACTTATTCCTTCAAGAAACTCACTGTCTGTGTGGTTCCCAAACCAGGCAGTTATGCAAGAATATAATAAAAAGCAAAAAAAAAAAAAAACAGGAAAGATGACGAAAAGTTAAGTCTGGCTTTTCAAAGATTTTAGGTGCTATCTTGGTATATCTCTTAGGTAAAATTGATTCTTATATCACCTACATTATCTCCTCAGTTGAGAGAGAAAATAGTTCAAGAAGTACACATGTATTTACCATAAATCTAAAGCCAAACATCACTGTATAATGTCTCTCGTGGAAACTTTATAGATCCGTGCATTTATGCTTAGGTTGGGTTCTTCAGGGCTTCCCTGATAGCTCAGTTGGTAAAGAATCCACCTGCAATGCAGGAGACCCCGGTTTGGTTGTTGGGAAGATCTGCTGGAGAAGGGACAGGCTACCCACTCCAGTGTTCTTGGGCTTCCCCTGTGGCTCAGGTGGTAAAGAGTCTGCCTGCAATGCAGGAGACCTGGGTTTGATCCCTGGGTTGGAAAGATCCCCTGGAGAAGGGAAACGCTAGCCTGGAGAAGGGAAAGGCTAGCCACTCCAGTATTCTGGCCTGGAGAATCCTTCAAGGAATATAATTATTCTGTGATGAAGCACAATGGAGTATCTGCCATGTATCTTTATGCCAATAGGAGAGATAAAAATAAAAGTGAGACAGCCTCAAATCGGTCCCTTTTTTCCCTTACAAACTTTTATATATCCATTTATTTATTTATTTTTAAATTGGTCCCTTTTGACTTGGGTGTTTTTTAATTTTAAAAACGTGATGATGTTCCAAAAAGTGAATATGAAATAGATACCCTTGGGAAGTACTACCTTAACAATCAGTTTCTTTCCAGTGGCTCCAAGAGTTCATTTTCTTACTTAAATGCATATTTGACTTTGAACCAGACCAGTAGTCTCCCCTCCCAGGGGAAGCATGAGCCCTTCCCAACCCTCCTGACCTCCTCAGCCATCCATCTCTCCAGGCACTGGTTCTGTGCAGGGTGAGCTTGGAGTCCCGACCAAGCCAGGGCCTTTGGGCAATCATTAGAATGGAGTGAAATGGCTTTGACCACTTAGTCGAGTCACTGACCCAGAACTGAAGGGGATTCAAGCATCCTTCACTGCAGTGGAATAGAGTTCAACCTTCTGGCCCCAACCGCCAGGGAGTCCACAAGTGCAGGAATGGGTCCCCTCGTGGATATATGTGCTGTGGTATCATAGAACTTCATAGACTAGTACTGTTTCCGAGCAAGCATCCTATTTCAGCTAAAAAATAATTAAGCGAAAGAGGACTATATAGAAAAATGCAATTACAGCAGTGCCCCATAAGAGATAGTTATATCACCAGTTTATATGTAGCAATATACCAGTGCAAATGTTTTGCCTATATTTCAAAGATGAAATTGTCCTGTTAATGTCAGATTAGACTGGAATACCTTAATAATTATCAATGACATAAAGAGTCAAATATATGTGACTCTGATATTGATCAGACATCAAGATAGTGAACCAAAATGCTACTCAACTGAATTTGGACATAAATGATCTGGTACAGATCAGTGCCTCCACTTTTGCAGGGCTCATTTTGAAATCTCTGGATAAAATCTAGGATGGGGACTTAGGAACCCACCAAGACCTCACATGTAGCAAGAATAAGATGGACATATTAAATCCACTATAACTGAAAGCCAATGTAATTGAATGATGTCATTACAGAGTTTATACGTATACAAAACTTGTCATTTTGTGCTTCCTCCCTATTAAATACTCAAGGTTAAACAGACTCTGAAAAAAGCGTCTTGATTTATTTGGTTTTCTTTCAACTCACTGAGAGTCTCTCAGATTCATGTCTTCTTCTATTAGGTTTTACAGCGGTTGATTAAATCTAGAGGAAAGTCTCAAAGTAAACACTTAAATGTTCAACTGGTAGCAGCTGATAAACTTGCACAGTGCCCCCCTGTAAGTACAATCATTTTTTTGTCTTAATCATTCTTGACTAGTTAGAAGAAGCTGGCGGGTTTTTATCATATTGGCATTGTCATTTTTATTCTAGAATGGTCATGATAAACCTAAAGGATTTCTTGGAACAAACTGCTCCTGTCACTTTGGCTACCCAGGCAATCCAAAGCTCAGTTATGTCTGCCACGTAATAAGAAATGAACTTCGTGTCCGGGGTCCAATGTCCTTACTGCCACCTTGATTGCCTTGCAGACACTCAGCAAACTACTTAATGCAGTCATGTGGATGCTTTTATGAAAAGAAAACAACAAATAAAACACACCGATTTGACTTTAACTTTTCTGCCAGAAAGTTCTGATAGGCATAAAAAATTATGACACCAAAAATTGAGAATTTATTAGAACTAGAAGAGCCCTGTGGTTACTGCAGATGAAAAGGTCAAGGCTAAGGAAGGTGAAAAACTGTATTATAACAATTTTTCTTCTAATCCACTACCAGAGAACAGCTGCTGAGTTCAAAGCCGAGCAAATAGTGAGGAAGTGGGAGGTTGGGGGATGGTAACTGGGTCATGTGGGTCACCAGTGTCTACACCTGCTCGGCTGACTTACTATTTCTGTGCCTATGTTTCTCTAAAGGAAATAACTGTTTATCTACTGATTTAATTCACTAGGTTTTGTTATATACTTGTGTAAGGATGGTTTGTGCTCGGTGGAGTCATAAAATCTAATTCAGATGTTAAGAGAAGGAACAATGCAGCTGTTAAAAATATAGACTCTGAAGCTGACTGCCTGGGTTCAAATCTACCCAGATCTATCACATCCCTAGTTATCTCATCTTGAGCAGATACCTGTATAGTTCGATTGGTATAAAGGCTCAGTGAGTGAATGTATAGTAAAGCTCGTAGAACAGTACCTAGCACATAATAAGCAGCGTCTAAAGTTTCTGTTATATTACTGGATGTACTTTGTACTATGATGTGTTGACCTGTCAGACTCTGTGAGGATCTGTGCCTGTCAGTTTCACTGTTATGTCTCAAGTTCCTATCATAGTAGGCCCACAATAAATATTGAATGAATGAAATGATGTAGAGGCAATAAAACTACAGGGTAAGAATCAGGATATACAGGCAACACATTAGATGCTTACAATGGGCCAGACACTGTGCTAGATGCCTTACCTAGATTATCTCTAACCCTCACAATTAGTAAATTAAGCAGTATTATCCCCATCATATAGTTGAGTCAACTGAAGACAGAGAGGTTAAGTGATTTCCCTAAGGTACACAGCAAATTAAGATTAGATTTAGATCTTCCTGGCACCCAAGCCACTTTCCTTCCCTCCCAATCCAACCCACCTGTTCACACACCAAAACATGGTTACCTGCCTACAGATGATTTTGATAGGTCAGAGTCTGGAATGCTAGATTAAGAAGTCTAACTTCACATTGCTGACTACTGAAGTTCACTTACACATGGAATCCATGCTTAAAGTGCTGAGCAGATACAGAAGTGTATTACTCAGTCCCTGACCCTGTAATGCATCCCACTTGGAGGAAGCTAACCTTTAACTGAGCAGCTACCAAAAGACAGGAACTATGCTATTGTTTTCAATTTTTAGAACAGTTTTCTAGGGGTAGTTATATCAGTTGGGTTTTCTGAGAAGCAGACACTTAAGTGAATTCAAAGTACAGTTTATTAGGGAAAATGCCTATGAGAGTGAAGAACCTGGATTAAAAGTCAACAGTCAAAAAACTAAGATCATGGCATCTGGTCCCATCACTTCATGGCAAATATAAGAGAAAAAAATGGAAACAATGGCAGATTTTACGTTCTTGGGGTATAAAGCCACCGCAGACAGTTCAGTTCAGTTGAGTTCAGTCGCTCAGTCATGCCTGACCCTTTGCAACCCATGAACCGCAGCACACCAGGCCTCCCAGTCCATCACCAACTCCTGAAGTCCACCCAGACCCATGTCCATTGAGTCGGTGATGCCATCCAACCATCTCATCCTCTGTCGTCCCCTTCTCCTCCTGCCCTCAGTCTTTCCCAGCATCAGGGTCTTTTCAAATGAGTCAGCTCTTCACATCAGGTAGCCAAAGTATTGGAGTTTCAGCTTCAGCATCGGTCCTTCCAATGAATATTCAGGACTGATCTCCTTTAGAATGGACTGGTTGGATCTCCTTGCAGTCCAAGGGACTCCCAAGAGTCTTCTCCAACACCACAGTTCAAAAGCATTAATTCTTCGTCACTCAGCTTTCTTCACAGTCCAACTCTCACATCCATACATGACCACTGGAAAAANCTTTATCACTCTCTCACCCTCCCCTCCCCCGGCCCCTCCCTTCCACTCTACCCATCCCTACAGTGCAGTTCCCTAGTACATCGCCCCATTCTGATTCAACCCCACGGTCTGGGAATGCGAAGCAGCTGAGTTTGGCCACTCAGACACTAGGACACTGTCCCCCAGGAAACAAAGTACTCCTATGTGTGATGCTCCAAATTCCACATTTTCAGACAACACTGCTCCCACCACAGCCTTGAGACGAACGAAAAATTATCTTGCTTCAAAAGCTACCAATTCTAGTCAAACTGCTGCCAGTCCAGAAGAAAATTCTTAGGATGAATTTCAACCCATTAACTGCTTCCTGTTGACCAGGAGGAGGCACATGGGCACACTTCCGAGGCCAGTAAGCAGCATTCTCATGAAGCCTAATTTGCTGAACTTGGATCTCAACCTAACATATGTATCATTCAAGTGAAAATACAAATACAGGGTGTTTTTTTAATCAACATTTAGTTCAAACTGAAAAAATCAAATATCCTCCAAATTGAACCTGAACTAGATTGATGTTTCATTTACTTTCTCATCTTGAAGGCATTCCCAGGACAGTTTCTCCATGGCAGTGGGCAGCCAATCTCTTTCTTGGCTGCCAAGTCACTGATGACAGCACCCCCGGCAGGTTGGACAATTAATATAGCTCCAATCCACCCGCTTGGCCTCCCTGCTAGGTAGTTTAAAAACCATTTACATGGTCCAGTTTGATTTTTGAGTGTTCAGACAGATGGGCTGTTTGAACCCACTGATCCAAGAATACATTTTTGTATATTCCTATGTCTCTTATAAAACAGACCAAAGAAAGGAAGGATGAATGGGCCACTTGTCCATTTCAAGCAATTATTCTGTCTGGCATGGGTGTAGGAGATAATAGAGTCAGTGGAGTGATCAGTGGTTAGTTTTACCAGAGGAAATGTTACGTGTCCAGTGCCAAGCACATCTATCTGTCTGACTGCTTTGTCTCTGTATTTTTTCTCCTCGCTCACGTACACACGTACCCTCTTTAATTACTAGCAGAAAACAGTGCATTCTGCACACTTCACAACATCTGTTCAGGCCTTAATTAATCCAACCCTCATGGTCTCTATAGCAACGATGCTTCCCAGGCTTGGTCCCTGCATGCAGAAATCTTCTGAGTAACGCAAAATACGACCATTACNTAATTACTAGCAGAAAACAGTGCATTCTGCACACTTCACAACATCTGTTCAGGCCTTAATTAATCCAACCCTCATGGTCTCTATAGCAACGATGCTTCCCAGGCTTGGTCCCTGCATGCAGAAATCTTCTGAGTAACGCAAAATACGACCATTACTGAAACGTGTTTACACTAATTCAAGTGTCAGATATGAGAATTTTGCATGGAGGCTGTTTGCATGGAAAGACAAAATTATGAAACTGTATTCAGCATCACCTTACTAAAATCAACTGGCTCAAATAGGGAACACAAGTTAATACTAATTTTTCAAGGTATTGCAAAAAAAAATCCCATTACTGTCTTTATAAGAAATTCTTGTGCTACAGAAGATTAATGGCCACAGTTACCTTGATGGAGCTTACAGTTATTGTTTGTTGGGCACTAAGAAGAAACACAAGTGTTAAAAAGAAATTCATGGCAGGGGAGCTTCCTGAGCTTCTGGACCATAATTAAAAGCCTATTGTTCTTTGCGGGCACCTGCCAAATTTCTCCCCCAGTTAGAGCTTGCCAGAAGCAGAGAGGTGCCTCAAGCCTTTCCAAAGAGGCCACGAAAGGAGCCAAGGCAAACGTCAAGCACGTTTCTAAAGTCTGTTTCCAGCTCCATGGCCTTTGCAGATGCTCTCCTTGATGCTGGCTGTGTTTGCGTTTCTATCTGAAGCTATTATGTTAGAGACAGGAAAAATTAACACTGACAACTACCCAGAAAACCTGCCCAGACGTCATATGCTGTTGGGGGTGGGATGGGTAAAGAGAGCATGGACAGGAAGGAAGACAGGCATTTGCCCCCAAGTGGCATTTCTGTCCATACCAGCTTCTGTCAATAAATGTTTAACTTGAGTAACTTAGATGCTCACAAGAGGTAAAGCATTCATCAGAGTTCTAACACCTTTCCCCTTCANTGGAGCCCAGAAAAATAAAGTCAGCCATTGTTTCCACTGTTTCCCCATCTATTTGCCATGAAGTGATGGGACCAGATGACATGATCTTAGTTTTCTGAATGTTGAGCTTTAAGCCAACTTTTTCCACTCTCCTCTTTCACTTTCATCAAGAAGCTCTTTAGTTCCTCTTCACTTATTGCCATAAGTGTGGTGTCATCTGCAAGTGTACACACTGCTATATTCAAAATGGATAAACAACAAGGACCTATTGTATAGCACATGGAACTCTACTCAATGTTATGTGCTAGCCTGGATGGAAGGGGTTTTGAGGAAGAATGGATACATGTATATGTATGACTAAGTCCCTTTGCTGTTTACCTGAAACTATCACAACAAGAGTCTTGGAGAAGACTCTTGAGAGTCCCTTGGACTCAAGGAGATCAAACCAATAAATCCTAAAGGAAAATCAATCCTGAATATTCATAGGAAGGACTGATGCTGAAGCTCCAATACTTTGGCCACCTGATGGGAAGAGCTGGCTCATTGGAAAAGACCCTGATGCTGGCAAAGATTGAAGGCAGGAGGAANCTTGGACTCAAGGAGATCAAACCAATAAATCCTAAAGGAAAATCAATCCTGAATATTCATAGGAAGGACTGATGCTGAAGCTCCAATACTTTGGCCACCTGATGGGAAGAGTTGGCTCATTGGAAAAGACCCTGATGCTGGCAAAGATTGAAGGCAGGAGGAAAAAGGGATGACAGAGGATGAGATGGTTGGATGGCATCACCAACTCAATGGACATGAGTTTGAGCAAGCTTTGAGAGATGGTGAAGGACAGGGAAGCCTGTCATGCTGCAGTCCATGGGTCGTAGAGGGTTGGACACAACTGAGCAACTGAACAACAACAATCACAATATTATTAATCGGCTATACCCCAATACAAAATAAAAAGTTTAAAGTTTGAAAAAAAGAAAGAACAATTTAGATCAGGGTTGCTCCACATTGTGTGTTGGATAATTTTTTGTTATAGGGACCTGTCCTGTGCATTGTAGGATGTTTAGCATCATCCCTGGCCAGTAGCAACTACTGAGTTGTGGCAACTAGAAATATCTTCATACGGAGGGAAAGCCATCCCTCCCTGTTGAGTAACACTGGTTTAGAGGAATATCTACACAAGTTTGGGTTAATGATGTTATAAGAAGTCTCAGTATGTGATTCCTTGAGATGCATTTCAGGTGAACTAAATTTGTTCCTTTTGAATTTGATCTTCTTACAGAATGGGTTTATTAACATTTATCTCTAATAATTACTAGAGAAAAATAACGTGTCTTATTAATATTGATATATTTTAGCTGCTGAGAGGGTTGGTAGTTGAGTAGTTGTGTGTGAGTCCAACATATTACATCTGAAATAAGTGGAACCAAGAGAAGATAGTGGACTTCAATGCAGATAGTACTGTGAGCGGCCTTACGATGTGTCCTCGTGACAGGAATCTCCAACATCCTGATGCACTGGGAAGGCAGCTTTGCCCTGTTGTTATTTCAGCAGGATAAATACTTTCTGGTTTGATAACCTGGAATTCTAAACAAGTAGTCTGGAGAAGCAAGGTCACTTTGTATTTAATATTCTGTATACACTCTGTATTCACATTGTTAAACATGTTCATTTGGTATTGTTAGAATAGCATTTGTAATACTAAGAAGGAACTGTATACTCATTTTGGAATTTTTGAGAAAATCTTCAGATTATAAACACTAGTAGTAATCTCAAAATGTAGCTGCATTTTCCCTACTTCACTTCAAGACCGTAATTATCATTGTCATCCAAATATGGGTGATCACTGTGTCATTTTAGTTTCTCTAGGAGAATTTGCAACTTCCTTAATTAGCCACCGCATCGCCAATCTGAAAAGTCAGCAAATTGCANGTAGCTGCATTTTCCCTACTTCACTTCAAGACCGTAATTATCATTGTCATCCAAATATGGGTGATCACTGTGTCATTTTAGTTTCTCTAGGAGAATTTGCAACTTCCTTAATTAGCCACCGCATCGCCAATCTGAAAAGTCAGCAAATTGCACTAGCAGGGTCTCGCATTGCTAAGAAATTACAAGCAGCAGTCTTTAGCAAGGGAAGTCTAAAAAAGTACTGAAAAGATTAACTCTCTGTACCGAGAAAAATGAACTCAGGGACTGTTAAAGAAAAAAAGGACCTTGAAAAGCACCTGGCGTAGTATTTCCTGGCGTGTGTTCTTCCCAGTATGGGTTCTATGCAGTGTCAATAGGTAGAAAGCACTTTGGTACCAAAAATGTTTGAGACAACATTTATGTAAACAAACATAGACTGTTCTCTTTACTGTAAAAGCTTTAATATGCTAATAGATATTTTATAGCTCCATTAGGATAGTGTACATTGCTTCTCCTGAATTTCGACTATAGAACCATTTTTCCGCAGAGCATCCTGTGGATATAGTGTTCCATGGAACAATTCTAGGGAAAGACTGATCATTTAGCAAATGAGAGAACTGAGACCAAGAGAGATGAACTGACTTTCCAGAGGTCGTATATCTTTGCCAAGTCAGCATAAGATCTTTGTGTTCTCATCTGACAAGACTTTAGAGACTGAATGGCAACAGATAGGTTACTATATATGCTATACTATACATCATATAAATATATCATTATATCATTAGATAATGATTATATAATGATATATATATGTATTCCTGCAGAGAGAATCATGGGTTTCATGAGTGGGGCTTCTTCTAAGAATGGGATCAGCAAACATTTCCAGTAAAGTGCCAAGGGGTAAATATTTTAGGCTTTGTGGACCATGTGGTCTTTACGAAACTACTCAACTCTGCCTTGGGGGCAGGAATGTAGCCACACATAGTATATAAGTGTGAGTGTTCCAGTCAAACTTTGTTCATAGAAGTAGGAGGCAGGCCCAAGGTAGCCAACCCATCAAAGTTGCCACCCTTATTCTAGAACAAGGTTCTGGTTGTCTATTTCTGTGCAATGAACTTCCNAGTGTGAGTGTTCCAGTCAAACTTTGTTCATAGAAGTAGGAGGCAGGCCCAAGGTAGCCAACCCATCAAAGTTGCCACCCTTATTCTAGAACAAGGTTCTGGTTGTCTATTTCTGTGCAATGAACTTCCCCAAAATTTAGTGACTTCAAATGACAACCACTTGGTGGTACAGAGCTGGTGACTGACCTAGACCCTTTCCATCAAGAATATGAGCAAGTTATGTGGCAGCTCCCAGGGCTCCAAGAGCAAGAATTCCAACCCCTTAAACTTAGATTTTGGGTTTACTAGCCCAGCATCACTTCCACAGTGTTCTGCTAGTTAAAGGAATCTAGAGGCTGCTCAGATTCAAGGAGACAGGACATAAACCTCCATGCAGAGAGTGTCAAAGAACTTGTGGCCATTTTCGATATGCCACAAACAGAAAGATGAGCTGGAAGGATGGGCTACTGAGTACTTCTACTCTGGAAGAAGGAGGACTTTCCTTCATTGCTTCCTCTGGATTCTCAGAAGAAAAGGTGGGATGCAGACAGAAAAGGGTCTTGAGAGACGAGGACCCACAAGCCTGTTTCATATGTGTGTTTTCATATGACCAGCCTGAATTTCCATTTGGCTTATACGTCTATACATTATAGTGCTGGATTTCATTTTGCTTGCACCAGATGCCCTTTTCCTTTTCAGAGAAGTTGAAATAGTACATTTAAGAAGTGCAAAGTTCAAATTGCCCGAGTACTATGGTGTTCAGTAACATAATGCATGGTGAGAAAAGCAGATAGGCAGACAATTGAATATATAAATGAAATGTAATCCTTTAATCCTATTTAGCTACAAGCTGGCTTGTGTTACCAAAAGCTGACCCTGGCTCTTTGAGCTCTGTAATTTTTCTGTACGTGTAAAATGACGATCATCACTCTGCAAGAGGGAAGCACATCTCCTCCACAGAGACTTGCAAACCTCCAACATTACAGTAGCCATCATCGTTCTTGTCTCTCACCCTTTATTTTCCATTGCTGAATGGACTCAGATTTACTCTATTAAACACAGGAACTCTGAAGTGAATGTTAGTACCCAGGATCCTGTGACAGTAGTATTGCTATTACACCGCCCTATTCCAGTAATTTTGTTTAAATTACTTAGAATCATGTGGCTTCTCCTACCTGAAGTGCCAGCCCTGAAGGTGCATTCACTAGTACAGAGCCTCTGGATTCTGTACAAGTACAGAAAGTAAGTCACAACATGACGTTTGAAAAAGTGACTAATCAATTTCAGATGTTCCCTTCATGAAACAAGGCCACACAGGATCTAGTTTCTCTCAGTCCCAAGGAGACTACTCTTGTTGCAGGAATTTCAGTCACTCAACTTAGATATACCAAGTTAGGGACAATTCACTCCCTTAATTTCAGTTCAGTTCAGTTGCTCAGTTGTGTCCAACTCTTTGCAACTGCATGAACTGCAGCACACCAGGCCTCCATGTCCATCACCAACTCCTGGAGTTCACCCAACCAAAACCATGTCCATCGAGTCGGTGATGCCATCCAGCCATCTCATCCTCTGTCGTCCCCTCTTCCTCCTGCCCCCAATCCCACCCAGCATCAGTCCTTCCAATGAACTCCCAGGACTGATCTCTTTCAGAATGGACTGGTTGGATCTCCTTGCAGTCCAAGGGACTCTCAAGAGTCTTCTCCAACACCACAGTTCAAAAGCATCAATTCTTTGGCACTCAGCTTTCTTTATAGTCCAATTCTCACATCCATACCTGACCACTGGAAGAATCATAGCCTTGACTAGACAGACCTTTGTTGGCAAAGTAATGTCCCTGCTTTTTAATATGCTGTCTAGGTTGGTCATAACTTTCCTTCCAAGGAGTAAGTGTCTTAATTTCATGCTGCAGTCACCATCCACAGTGATTTTGGAGCCCAAAAAATAGTCAGCCACTGTTTCCATGTTTCCCCATCTATTTGCCATGAAGTGATGGGACTGGATGCCATGATCTTCGTTTTCTGAATGTTGAGCTTTAAGCCAACTTTTTCACTCTCCTCTTTTACTTTCAGCAGGAGGCTTTTTAGTTCCTCTTCAGTTTCTGCCATAAGGGTGGTGTCACCTGCATATCTGAGGTTATTGATATTTCTCCCGGCAATCTTGATTCCAGCTTGTGCTTCCTCCAGCCCAGCGTTTCTCATGATGTACTCTGCATATAAGTTAAATAAGCAGGGTGACAACATATAGCTTTGATGTACTCCTTTTCCTATTTGGAACCAGTCTGTTGTTCCATGTCCAGTTCTAACTGTTGCTTCCTGACCTGCATACAGGTTTCTCAAGAGGCAGGTCAGATGGTCTGGTATTCCCATCTCTTTCAGAATTTTCCACAGTTTCTTGTGATCCACAGATCCAAAGGCTTTGGCATAGTCAATAAAGCAGAAATAGATGTCTTTCTGGAACTCTCTTGCTTTTTCCATGATCCAGCGGATGTTGGTAATTTGATCTCTAGTTCTTCTGCCTTTCGTAAAACCAGCTTGAACACCTGAAAGTTCACGGTTCACGTATTGCTGAAGTCTGGCTTGGAGAATTTTAAGCATTACTTTACTAGTGTGTGAGATGAGTGCGATTGTGCGGTGGTTTTAGCATTCTTTGGCATTGCCTTTCTTTGGGATTGGAATGAAAACTGACCTTTTCCAGTCCTGTGGCCACTGGTGAGTTTTCCAAATTTGCTGGCATATTGAGTGCAGCACTTTCACAGCATCATCTTTCAGGATTTGAAACAGCTCAACTGGAATTTCATCACCTCCACTAGCTTTGTTTGTAGTGATGCTTCCTAAGGCCCACTTGACTTCACATTCCAGGATGTCTGGCTCTAGGTGAGTGATCACACCATC
>SJYV01041202.1:899935-919340 GCA_006410875.1 Neotragus pygmaeus | reverse complement strand
AGAAGGGGACGAGAGAGGATGAGATGGTTGGATGGCATCACCGACTCAATGGACAGGAGTTTGAGCAAGCTCCAGGAGTTGGTGATGGACAGGGAGGCCTGGCGTGCTGCAGTCCATGGACTCACAAAGAGTCAGACACAACTGAGTGGCTGAACTTAACTGAACTGAAGCTGGGCAGCACAGCCAATACATAAATAAATAAAAAGCAGAACCATCTATTTTTTAAAAAAAAGAATGAACAGTGTGGATGGGTGTGGTGAGGAAAATGTGCTTCGGTTCAGAATGAAAGTCGTAAATCATTAAAATAGAGGAACTAGAAGGTATCAAAGTCACCATATTCTTCACCTTCATGCTTTCCCCACAGATCAGTGGTAGGAATTATGATTGTCTTTCCCTTTTGGCTCATTAAAGTGGAAACTGTGCCTGAAACTAACTGCTAGAGCCACATGATATTGGTAGGCTTTCCTTTATCCCCCAAAGTACTCCTAAATCTTTCAAAGTCCCTTTAACTTAGAGTTTCCTTTCACTAGTTGACCAATGAGTTGAGTACTCAGGAATTCAAAGCTTTAATAATATAAAGAATGCAATTCTGACATGAAAGAAACATTGGCTGGTTATTTTATAATTAGCATTGCCTATTTGCCATTCAGCCATTTCATTTCACTGAATAGTGCTTGCCAGTCATTTTTTTTACATGGTGGCAAATTAAAGATCTCTATGTTCCAATAATAAAGAGGCAAAACTATGCTCACCCCTATTATTTCTTTTTTCCACTTAGAACTAGAAAAGATGCCCCATATGAGGTTCTATCTCTGCACAACAAATCACTGAAAGCACTGCATATACCATGGGAGAGTTTATATATATGTAATCCCCTGGCTACTTAGTGCTGTACCAATTTAACAAAAAAGTTAGGATTCAACTGAAGCATTCATTTCTAAGTTTTATAAACTTTTTATTTTAAAACATTTAATAACAACTCCTAGATAAAACCTGTTAGAAATTATTTTTGTTTTAATGAGATTCTCCCTCTTTGCTAGAAAGTATGTATTTCACAGTAATAAAGACTTGCTCATTCCCTCTCTATATCCTCCCACCCAGGAGAATGTATTATAAAAGAAAGAAATTGAACCTGTTCCAATCATTAGTGTAGGAACTAAACAGTACTCCCTCTTTTCTGAAGACCAGCATGACCTACCTTCCAATTCTCCCCAGTTTTGCAGATTTGCACACTCAAAGTACTTCTGGGAAGTACTCAGTCCCAGGAAAACCAGGATAGCTTGCTCTAATTCATGCTGCTCTAATTCAGATACCTTCCTTGGGCAAGTATGTGATACTCAATGAATGAAGAGCTAGACAGATCTTTACATACTTAGTGAAGTCGCTCAGTCATGTCCGACTCTTTGCAACCCCGTGGACTGTAGCCCACCAGGCTTCTCTGTCCATGGGATTCTCCAAGCAAGAATACTGGAGTGGGTTGCCATTTCCTTCTCCAGGGGATCTTCCTGACCCAGGGATCGAACCCGGGTCTCCTGCATTGCAGGCAGACGCTTTACCCTCTGAGCCACCAGGGGAGATTTACATAATTAAAAAAAAAAAAGCTATTGCAGACTTTCTTCATTCCTATTATATTCAGCTTCAATCTTTCTCCCTTTATTTCCTGTCATTTTTTATTTCTGGACCACTGGATAAGCTAGAGGCATGTTTTTCACTCGTTATTTCTCAGGCTTCCGTTTTTTTTCATTTTTCTGAAAGAGGTTATCCAGAAAAGGGACCTCCTCTGCCTGATTTTCTGGTGATTTGTTTTGACTCTTCTGTTCACTCCTTATTTACTTTGGCAGCCACATTATTTCTGCCCAGCTCAGCTGAAGAAAATATCTCATCACAGAATGTCAGAGGCACATGCCGTGTCGGTACTTTGAAAACAGCTCAGCATTACCCCTATCTCCAGCAGTCTCAAGGGCATGGTGTCACCGAGTGGGTAACCCCTCACTGCCTGTGACTGTCCCATTACCCACACCCTCTTCTGATTAGATAGCTCTCTGCATCCATATCCCATGCTGGAGGCCTCACATATTACACAGTGAAGTGCTAACTGCACTTGAACCTTTAAACTTATGAAACATTGGCAGAGCTGGTTTGCATAATTCATTTGTCTACTTTTCTTTGAATTTCTCTTTGTATAATTTAAAAAAAATTTTCCTGCCTTATCCTCATTTTGTAACACTCTGGTCTAATCAGCTGTGTTATTTCCTAAACAGTCGAAAGGAAAAATTGTGATAGATACCAAGGCTGTGAGATTCCTCTTAGTTGGAAATAAGCTGCATATGTCAGTATTCATTGAAAAGCTGAAATTTGCTTTGCTCTGTGCTTTTGAAAGCCTAAAAGCAATTTCAAATCATCTTCCATCATATAGCTGTCTTTTTAGCAGTGCAAAAGCTTAGTTTCCTAGAAATGAGTGAGACTTTAGCAGACAGCCATGTGCTGATGCATACAAATTCTATCCATTGGCAAAGGAAAGCACTTTATCAAACTACTTGTAATTAAGTGTATGTTTAATTCTGTCTGCAGCCATGACAATGTATTAATAACGTGGAATAGCCAGGAAGATAGAAATCACATTCAAATAATGCTTTGCAATGGGTGCTCCTTACCACACTTTGCCCTCTCTGGGCTTTGCAGTCCTGGCTGTTCTAATTAGAACCCCTAGTCCAAGTGTCTCTATGGTTCATTAACTTGAGAGTGTATAAAAACAGGAAAATGACTTGCTGAGACTGCTGCTGTTGCTGCTAAGTCGCTTCAGTCGTGTCTGACTCTGTGCGACCCCAGAGATAGCAGCCCACCAGGCTCCCCCGTCCCTGGGATTCTCCAGGCAAGAACACTGGAGTGGGTTGCCATTTCCTTCTCCAAAGCATGAAAATGAAAAGTGAAAGTGAGGTTGCTCAGTCGTGTCTGACTCTTAGCGACCCTGTGGACTGCAGCCTACCAGGCTCCTCCGTCTATGGGATTTTCCAGGCAAGAGTTATTGAGACTACCCTTTGGTTTCTCGGGGGTTTTTTGTTTGTTTTTGTTTTGCTTTGTAAATTTTAATTTTTTTTGTATTTTTAAACCTTTTTGTTTTATATTGGAGTATAACCAATTAACAATGTTGTGATAATTTCAGACAGATAGAAAAGTGACTTGGCCATACATATATATGTATCCATTCTCCCCCAAACTTCCCTCCCATCTAGACTGCCACATAACGTTGAGCACAGTTCCCTGTGCTATATATAGTGGGACCTTGGTGGTTATTTATTTTAAATATAGCAGTATGTACATGAGACTACACGTTGTTGAGATCCCATATTATAGAATGAGATTTATGTAATTGAATTATACAGTTAACTATATAAACAGCAGACTCCAGATGAAGTACAGTCTGGAATTTGTGGCCAGTTTTAGCCTGGAGTGGCTGACAGAGTAGTCCTTGGTGCTGGCCAGTTTCCTCTTTCTTCTTCCTGTCTCGTCTAAGTGTGTGCACGCCCTCTGGGATGGGGCTGATCTTTTTCCATTCAAGTTAGCATTGCAAGGCCATCAGAGAATGCAATGTGTATGTCAGAGCATTAGGGACATTTTTCAGAGTCTACATTTGTAACCATTGATGGTTTAGGTTGATGGTTTAGGTTTAGGAGGGAGCTTTTGATTTCAAGAGACAGACACCCTCTTGATTTGTGATAGTGGGAAGAGGATTTATTACAAGGATATATGCTGACTGACACTGTGGACCTAGCTGTTTTCTCATTCTCTCATGGACTGGATGGTCTCTTCCATTGTGTCTTTTGCTCCTCTTTGTTTTATTCTCTTCTCTCTAAAGATATAATTCTTTGACTTACTCATAGTTTCCCCTCCCGCATAAATTTGACTTTCAAGATCTCTCTGCGCCTCCTTCTATATCCATAACTTTAAGCTGCAGTTCTGAACATTCAGTGGCTCAGTCTCTGTTGTTCTGAATTGAAGTCCCAGTGTGGCATAGACTATTATGGATTTTAATACCTGTCTCTTACCCAGAGTGAATGCTTCTTGAGCATAGGGGTGGAGTCTGTTTTCTTTGCCACGGTATACTCACAATGCCTAGCACAGAATAGGTATCAAGTAAATATTTTATGAATGAATAAAATATGCAAAAACCCATCTGAAATCCACTAATAAGCATTCTTGTGGGGGAAAGGTTTCTACATGACTTCAGCTGGCTGTCTTCTCAAACACCAGTTGGCTTAGACTGAAGTCACCTTATTATTTCCTAGTTGCTAAATACTTCTCACTGCTTTGCAAATTAGGGTCAAAATGTTTAGTAAGGATTAATGTGATGAAAACATTCAAAGAGTAAATGTTGGGAGAGAGATTGTTGCCATGGTGACTTCTGCTTCAAGGAGCCCCCACATTGATGAGAGTGAGTCAGCTGACCCCTCACCAACCCAGAGCCACCCTGTTGCTGAAAACCGACAATACAGCTGCAGCATCAAGTCTGGGTAGCAGCAACCCTTCATTTAATCCAGTACTGGAAGCTCCTTCTTTGGCTAAAATGAGCTTGTAAAACAGCAAGTGGGGGCAGTGGAAGTGGTGCATCAGGCAAGGTGTGGATTCAGCTGCTGAAAGTCAAGGGTGTACTCTCACTTACCTGAGTAATAATGGCTTTTATCTCCATGAGGCTGACCCTTCAGAGAATCGGTGTCCCAGTTATATTCTGTGTTCCCAACCACACTGCAGCGACAGAGAGGCCACTCCACTCCTATGGGGCAGAAGAGCAACTTCCGAATTACAGAACGGGTGTCGGACCAAGTCCTTAGTGACAGACACATGGACACCAGACACTGTGTGACCCCTCCCCGACCCCTAACCACCACCTCTGCAATCACTTATTCCTTGCTCTTGTTCCTGTTTAACTATTACACACAATTATCCTCTAGCAGGAGAAAGACCATGCTGTGGTTTTCTGCTATTAATCCTTTACCTGTCGTGTTGTTTTATCATGAGAGAGATTACGTCATTTCACAAACATCCTAAAAATTCCCAAGTAGGGATTTCCCTGGTGGACGAGTACTTAAGAATCTGCCTTGCAGTGCAGGGGGTGTGAGTTCTATCCCTGGTTGGGCAACTAAGATCCCACATGCCACGGAGCAACTAAGGCAGCATGTGGCAACTACTGAGCCCAGGCACCACAACTAGAGTTTGTGCACCCAAAAAGATCCCGCCGGCCACAACTAGGCCCCAGTGCAGCCAAATAAATAAATAAATGTTAAAAAATAAAATTACCCAAGTAAATGTTATTTCCTCCAACATAGTTAATTTGCGAGATGAAATGTTTATTCCTGTGACACATTTGTTACTGAAACATTTTTAGAACTCCTCTTTCAGTGCCATTAACTTGCTTCTCTCATATTCTGAAGTAAGAAAATATTCAGTAAGTATCTATAGGAATATGTAAATAAAGATGTAAACACATGTGTTTTCACTCGATTCTACTTAGAACTCTTCTTTATGTACCTCATCTTTTTTTCCCCTAAATAATGAAAGATCCCGATATCTAATGAGCATTCCCATTTTTATGTCATTGTCCAAATTTGTACATGGTCAACCGGGCAGTTCTTCACTTGACATTAACTTTAGGAACTGCCGGTACATCCTCTCAAATTTGATGTTTGCTGTTAGACGTTAGAAACAATATTATCTGCACGAAGTAGAATTTCAGGTTTCATGGCCTGACATTTGAAGTATAAATAAAATGGATTTTCTTTTTATCTGCAGGAAATGTTTGATGTCATACTAGATGAGAATCAGCTGGAGGATGCATGTGAACACCTGGGAGAGTACCTTGAGGCCTACTGGCGTGCCACCCACACAACCGGTAGCACCCCCATGACCCCACTGCTTGGAAGGAACCTGGGCTCAACAGCACTCTCGCCATACCCCACAGCAATTTCCGGGTTACAGGTAGTGTCGCTTGTGCCTTTGCAAGCTTACATTTCAGCTTCTGTAGGAAACTCGATTGAGATGGAGACTGGGATTGTCCTTACTCTGAGGAGAGAACCATGTATGTGACTACATCAAAAAGTCTACAGTAGTGGCTACTCAGATAGACTATTTTACATTTTACACACTCAAATCACTTTGGTTCATATACTTGCTATAAAGTATTAGCAAAAAAAATTCTTCAGATTCGCATCTTCTGGCTGCATTGATTCTAACAGATATTTTACATTTTTACATATACTGTTTTACAGTACACTCAGAAAGCATTGGGCTTCCCTGGTGGCTCAGATGGTAAGGAATCAGCCTGTAGTGCAGGAGACCTAGGTTCGATCCCTGGGTTGGGAAGATCCCCTGGAGGAGGACATGGCAACCCACTCTAGTATTCTTGCCTGGAGTATTGCCATGGGCAGAGCAGCCTGGCGGGCTGCAGTCCATGGGGCTGCAAAGAGTCAGGCACGACTGAGTGACTAAGCACACGCAACAGAGAACGCATTGCCTAGTCGTGATCTACCCCACACAGAATTATCCAGAGAATGGCCTTTTCCTTAAAACTTGGTCTTCTGTTCATTTACAATGACTTTCACTTAAATTCATCCCTCCTCTGCTTACACTGGTAGTCCAGTGGTTAAGACTCTGCGCTTCCAATGCAAGGGGCAAGGGTTCAATTCCTGGTTCAGGAACTAAGATCCCACAGGTGCTAGTGTTGGCCAAAAATGAACTCATCTCTGCTGTGTCTAAACCCCACTAAGAAACACTACCTGCTAGTCAGGGGTCTATTCATTACTTCTCCACATCACTTCTTCAGGATTAGACAGTGGTGGCGCTGTCAGGCACAGGACCAGCTAAGTGAGGAGGGAGAGCCAGACATTATGACCAGCTTACCTAACCCCGGCCCACAGGCTGCAGGGCCTGTCCATGTGCAAACAGAACACGCAGAGTAGAACCATCTCAGTTGGAAATAGTGACAGATCTCTGAGTTTTCTTAGGGGTTAGCAAGGCCCACCTTGGCCATCACCTATGGCCTTTAGGGGAATGGGGGATGAGTGCAGGATCAGGAGACTCGCTCTCTTGCTGTTCAGGTGCTGTGCTCAGGGCCGGACGTGGGGAACCAGAGGCATTAGGCTATGAAGTGAATCTGATATGAATATGAATGAATGATATATCATATGAATCTATATGATACCAAGCAGCTGCGGGAATGTGGCCAGACTCCCAGCTGACTGAAGAATGGTTGTCAATTGAGTTCTCTTGCATCATGACTAGTATTGTATTAATGGGTTATAATAGTCATAATATAGATCGTGTAGAGTTAACTCTAAGATAAATAGCACTCTCTGAAATGTTATTATAACTCTATTACTCTTTTACAAAGCTATATCTTTGTAAGAAAAAAAAATGACCTCATAAATAAATAGTTTTTGTGGCTGGAAATGAACTTGGGAAACATCCTGTTATAGTATGCAGTGTATGTGTGGGCACTGGGACTCTCTTTCCTTGTTTTACTGCCTGCATGCTGATCTGAGTGTGGCACATCCACTGACCAGTTAGAGTTGGCTCCAAGCTATACATTGTGGGACGAGAAATGGATAAATGAAGCAATGTGATTCCACCTACACAAGTTGGTAGAGATGAAATGTTGTACTTTGTTTATGAATATAACACTCCTGACTTAGCACCTCTCAGACATCCAGCAGGAGCGGTTCCCCCAGTTTCACTTGAGTTAACATGGTGCCCTTGGTCCTGGGGCCAAGTTCTCCTAATAACCATGGGCACTTAATTGTTAGACCCCTAGCTGGGGCTAGAAGCAGAGGCTGTGACTGCTGAATGAGTTTCCCGCTGAAGGTGAGTATCCTTTAGAGAAAATGTATCTTGGTCTTTGGTTTCATCAGTATCCTGTTTCTTCACTGAGGCAACCTACTTAAGCAGGTAGGCACAGCTAAGGATACATGTTTTCCTGAGATTTGAAGAAAAATGTTAACATCATTTACTTAGCACTTAAATAAGCGACTGAAGATATTAATTTCATGTTATCAGAGAAATTTAGTTTATATTCTGAGGATTATTTTTCCCGGACATTTCAGTTGGAGGAAGCAAGAATTGTAAATGTATCAGTTAGCTGGCTTCATAATTATCGTATACTTCTTTGGAGAGAATGTTGCTGAGTCTTGCATTTATGTAGGATGTAGAAACAAATATTTTATGGGCAGTACAAATCATAATTTTACTAAAATATTTTTAAAAGGCATAAGGAACATTCAACTAGATAAAGAAGTGTGTGACTTTAGGAGGAAGCTTTTATCAGTTCAAGAGAGGAAGAAAAAATAGCAGATACTATTCTGAACTTTATTTTCCAATAGTAAAATAACCCTCATTTTTGCAATAGGAGTGGAATTATTAGGCTCTCCTAAATATACTAAGTTCCATTCAGCAGTTAACTTTCACTTTTATATTTTTCATAGGAAGCATAAGTATGCAGTGTTACGTAATTAAAATTCACAAACTACCAGCACTTTAAGCCTCTTCGCATGTTGTGTACCAAATACATAAGACCAGATATTTCGAGCAGACCATTTGTACATCAGAATGTTTTGTTAAGTCAAATATTTAGCATCTTTTTGTACAGATCCTTCTGTTGTACATACATTTGCATGTTCTATGTGAACAAAGCGGACGTGATTTAACCAGTGAACCATCTGATATTTTCAGAGTCAGCGTCTGAGGCACAGCAACCACTCCACAGAGAACTCTCCAGTTGAAAGACGAAGTCTAATGACCTCTGATGAAAATTATCACAATGAAAGGGCTCGGAAGAGTAGGAACCGCTTGTCTTCCAGTTCCCAGCACAGCCGAGATCATTACCCTCTGGTGGAAGAAGATTATCCTGACTCATACCAGGACACTTACAAACCTCATAGGAACCGAGGATCTCCTGGGGGATATAGCCATGATTCTCGACATAGGCTTTGAGTCTGCAGAAACAAACAAAAAGGTCATCTGTTGACGATCTGCCATAGCACTGCTAGGATACAACCAGTCATCTTAACGTGGCAAGTGCAGCACAGTGTTGACTGTGCTTATGGGCTGCTGTCATTGACGCTAAGAAGGGGCAAAAAAAAAAAAATGTACATTATGCCCTTAAGTCTAGATGGATCTTAGATGCCCAATCATACAGATATTTTTAAGTGCAACATTTACATAGCAGTACCTTTTGTTTTCTTCATTAGATTTAGACACATCAGTTTGTAATTTAGGGTACTTATCAAGGCACATATAAAATAATTTCCCATGCTGGAAATTCCAAATGACCAGTTCCAGTTGGAACCAATTTATAAACCAATTCCTGTTGGAATTTGGGTGAATCGACTAGAAAGTCTACTTGAGCATGTTGTAATCAATTTAAAAATCTGAAAAAAAAAAGAAACTAATTCATAAGAGAATCAAAATACCAATAGAAGTCAAAACCAGCTGTTATATTTATTTGCTGGAAGCTAAATTTACACTTAAAGTTGGAATGTATAAACATTTTAATACAAGTTAACATTGCCAGAATGGCTTTTCTAACTTACCAAATGTATTCATAGTGCCAAAAAAAAATCTCAAATTAATGCAGAAATTCTTTAGTCTCCTCAGATTTTAATATTTTTTATTTCTCTTCTGGCACAGCTGTTGTATTCAAAGTATTTTGCTTTTTTGTTTCATCACAACTGTTTCCATGTTTGAAGTTGGCAAAGAAATTCAACATTTCTTTAGCAGTGAGAGAGGATAGTAAAGAGAAGCCCAATCATAGTTGGTTATGCAAGATGGAAAATGGGGTGTTGTTTCCCCTTTCATCAATTTGAGCACGACTACATCCATCCAGGAATCTGAAGTCAGACTCTAAGGATCACAGATCCTCCTGAGTGCAAGGCTAAACATCTTCAGTTGAGATTTCATCTGTCCACTAACCACAAATATGTTTGTGCTTCCCACCAGCACAATTCAGTTATCTTTCCATTGCTTCCCTCAGTCTCTCCCTTTGAATGTCTGAATGTGCTAGCCCTTCACCAAATTCTTTATAATCATGCTACGGGTTTTTTGTTTTACATGAACACATTGAATTTTAATACTGAAAGCTGTGTTTATACAAAGTGATTAATTGAAAAACTGTGAAAATGAATTTAAAAGTTTGCAGAAAAAAAACTCATAGGTTCACAATAGATTTGTTCACTAAAACTATATCGTTTTTATTGAAGAGAATTATAAAGAATTTGAAGATTGAACTGCCTTATTTCTAATGAACACTCTTCTTTACCTATTAAGTCTTCACAGTTTTTCCAGTGGCTATAAGTATGGAATCGGTGATCTTATGTCTTATATGATCAAAGAAGCCTTAGATTCACTCTGATCCAAGAAACTATTGAAATTGACTCTTTTATACAATACACAAAAGTCTTTAGGAAAAGACTTTTGTTTCTAAGAGAAGGTTTTTCTAAAGCCCCCATAGGATCAGGCATAAAAATCCTTTTCTACTACTACGTCATAAAGCCTATTTTTTTGGGAAAACAATGATAATTCATTTTCTGTTATCTTATTTCCCCCCATCCAAGCCTTTCATTGTTTATGCTCTCAAAGCATGCACCAGTTAAATAATTTTCTTGACCATGAAAATAGGTTCCCTACTCTTGATTAGTTATATCTTGAACCTCATTATTGACCCCCCACAATGCCCTCTCCTTCTGTTGTTCACTGTGCATACCCCATTATGAACCTGTTTAGCTGATAATGAGGATATCCATAGTTATGTGAGTTATTGAAATATTTGATAGAATTAAAAACTGTGGGCTCAGTGAATTCTTGAAGTTAATATGTGATACTGGCTTGTGAGGTTCATTTGTCATCTAGTGAAGCTTACAAAACTTTCAGTTAAGACATTTAAAAGAGTTATATCCACTAGGCACTTTAATAAACATACAACCTACCATTACTGAATACTTTGTTAGAGCACAGAAGAGCATTTTCCAGCAAACAAATATATTTATTACATGTACAGCACATATTTGCATGAGAAAGAAGACATTAGCCAAAACATTTTTCTATATGCTTTCCTGGTTTCTTGTTTGTGTGCATAAAAGTATTTAATTGCAAGGAGTGCACCCAGGTGTTTAAACTTAGACTAGACAGCTGTTCAGCTTTTTCTGTAGTAGCATTAGCAATCTGATCATTTAACTACTTTAAGATATTTACATTTTACAACAGGTAGCTGTAACAGCATTTACATATATTTCTTCTTCAGCAAGATTACCATATTCTTTCAACTTTTAAAAATCTATTATTTTTAAAGACCTCTCAATGCCTAGTTTCTGTGTCTTCCATGTTATGCTGATAAAAAGAGAGGTCTGTTCAATGTCTGTGCACAAGACCAGTCTTTCCTTTACCATCTAGCATCCACACCTGTTTTACTTTGTGTTCTTATTCAAAAGCTAACAACCTTGGAAAGGGTATAATGTATATTTCTTGATGGATATACTTAAATTTTTACTTGGCTTTGGCACATTCTTTCCCCTTCCTTTTCTAATAAGTTGTCTTTTCCAAATGAATAAAGGATGTGCATTTTCTTTTTTTTTTCTTAAGCCTTAGAGTTTATTGTGCAACTGATACTAAAATACAGATACATACTAAATGAAAAGTTTTATTTTTGTCAAGCACATCAAGAACCTTTGGAAAATACATATTCCACAAATACTTTGTTTTTAATGGGTTTCATCTAACAATAGCAAATGATAAGTAGGGGAAACAAGTCTTAGAACGTTTTGAGGCTGTATTAACTTGTAGTATAAACCACATATTCTGTACTTTCAGCATATATAATTTCAGAATATGTAAATCATATTCTGTAATTTCAGTCAGCGAACATGTAACAATGTAGACTCATGTGACCGTGTGGAAATGTAGTCTTGGGAAAAAAAGGAATGCAATTTGTCAATCCTGATGTTGATTCTCAAGGCTGTAATGTGACTCCAGTATTATTATCAGCAATGTTTACTCCAATATTTAAAGCAGCACTTAGATATGTTTTTAAATGACTGATAATTCTCTCTTATCTTTATACAGTTCTATTGGAAAGAAAATTGAAATTCACAATTCAGACCGATAGTCTTTCCTAATAAGAGAGTCTTAATTATGTAACAATATGTCATTGCACTTAGTTCTTAATGAAATGAATTTTTAAAATATAAAACAAATTCTGAGAAAATTATATGTTCCCTTTGAATAATTTGTTAATTACTTTAATTATTATTGTTGTTGTTTGCAAAGTGTATTTTTGGAATGTTAACCTCTTTTCATACCTGCATACTTGAACTNTGAATTTTTAAAATATAAAACAAATTCTGAGAAAATTATATGTTCCCTTTGAATAATTTGTTAATTACTTTAATTATTATTGTTGTTGTTTGCAAAGTGTATTTTTGGAATGTTAACCTCTTTTCATACCTGCATACTTGAACTTGTCTTTTGTGTGAGGGCCTTAAAATTCAGAATAGGAACATAGGGCAGTGAAAGGGAGGGAGAGAAGGAATCAATGCCAAAAGATGGTTTGCAAATTTAAACTCCTTGGATGAACATATCATAACATGTTGCTGAGACCCAGGATGTCTGTTAAGAATGTTTCTAGGCAACCTTAATTTGCATGCCAGAGTATTTTCTTATTTACACAATTTTATTTTGGTATTGGGTAAAAAATAAAAACAACATAATGCCACTACAGAAGCTCAGCTGGTAAAGAATCGACCTGCAATGCAGGAGACCCCGGTTCGACCCCTGGTTTGGGAAGATCTGCTGGAAAAGGGATAAGCTACCCACTCCAATATTCTTGGGCTTCCCTGGTGGCTCAGCTGGTAGAGAATCCGCCTGCAATGTGGGGGACCTGGGTTCTATCCTTGGGTTGGGAAGATCCCCTGGAGAAGGGAATGGTCACCCACTCCAGTATTCTGGCCTGGAGAATTCCATGAACTATACAGCCCATGAGTTACAAAGAGGCAGACATGACTGAGCAACTTTCACTTCACTATAGAAATTGCCCTATATATTGATATTTACACTACCTCTTCTCTAGAGAAGACAATCTGTCTTTAAAGAGAAAAACACTTTTCAATAAGTAGTGAATTTATTACTCTTACTGCTAACCCTTGCTGCAAAGCTAAATGAATAAATGGTTAAAATATACTTTCCCTTTCGATTTTAAATTGTTGCCAAAATGCTCGTCACCCTTTTATTTCTTCCATGTTAGTGAAATTTTCTTTGAATTGGTTCACAGTTTATCAAGAGGCAAGGTAAACATTTAATAAGTCAGTAATCATAGGAAACAAGACAGATTGCAAGGAAATTGCTTTTTTATGCAATTTGTTATATCATCAAACTCTAAAAGCAGATTCAGTGACCTGATGTTTAAGTGCAGCTGGTTTGCAAATTCAAATTTTGCTGATCCTTGACTTTTCCTGCATATACTTGGCCATCTTGGAAGCCTAGGCCATTGGAACAAATTCATATGAATGTTTCAAATAAATGGGAATGTACACCTATTTCTTTTATATTTTTGCCTATTTTTCTGTCTTTCATAACACTGTTGCATGTTCTTTTCTTTATGAATTATATAAAACTCATTCTTTGAATAACTATGAATGAAAACATGATAGAAAATTATATTATTAAATTTGTTTCTTCAATTCCTTATACCTTTAAATATTGTTAATGCCATAATTGTTAAGTTACTTACTAAAGCTATGTCTATAGGACAGAGCACAGAAAAGTCCTCTTCTTTTAAATTATAATCATAACCAAACCACTCAACGTTATAGTTGTCAGACACCAAGGATAACTCTTTTGTTGTAGTCAAGTTAGTCAAATAGTAATCGGTTTATATGGACAAACAGCTACAGCATTCAAAAATTACTTTTAAAAGGTTTATCCATTTGTTAAAATAAACTTGCTCAAATGAAACTCATCCTCATATAGCAACTCTTTCTCTCTGCTTGTGGATGGTTTCATACCAAATGCTTCATGTAATTAAGGGATGATTTGAAAGGACTAGATAATATTTCATTGGATAATCTTGATTAAGGGCTGTAACTCTCACTTACCATGAAAACATATAAATAAGAGTGAATAGTCATGAGTTTGGGGGAGTCATAGTTACATATGAAATTTTCCTTTGTTCCTTTTGATGTATTTAAAATGTTTGTAGAAAGATGGTAGAAAATGTTACTAACGCATTTAGAGTGTCTGGGGAATACACTGATGCTTCCTCTTTGAATTACAGCGTAAAAGTGAAGACTATCTAGGAACTAAAAGTGGCTGGCCTCTAGCTTTTCAATACTTTGTAAGTGTTCTTGGTTATGTTCTGAACACTTAAATTTCTCAACAAATGGCTATGTGTATACGTAGGGGTCACTCTTGCTCTGCTTGCATGCCACTTTCACACATCTTTAACTGAAATCAGTGTGAATTCTGTATGTATAAGGGATGTATTTAAAGATGCAGGATCATTAATGCTATATTGTTGCATACTCTTTTTCATATGCCTTACAATATTTTCTGGGACATTATTAAAATGAAAGCATTTTATTGCCAAAATAAATCTATGTTGTTATTTCTAATCTGCATTAGCAGTAGAAAAATAATGTAGCAAAAACATATATTGTACAGTACGAAATTATAAAAGATATATATTTTGCCAATAATGTAAAAATAAGTTGAGGAGAAAGAAGCACATTTGTTATAGCACAAACTTATAACAAAATCCACTGTTAAATTTGGCAGTTGTATTTTTTAAAAGTATATAGATTTAGTTCTAAGTTTTATCAGATTTATTTCATCTACCATCTTTTTAACTTGCTGCTTGATACTTTTCCAGCAATTTACTTCAGAGCCTTGCAATCTGTGGATGTAATTTATTTTACTTTATTCCCTTCTATAAAACTCATTAAATTTTATTTTGTGATGACTCATACTATATTTACTGTTCTTATTTCTTTTCTTTCAATAACCACTACAAAAGGTAACATCCAGTGAGCTCACAGGGCTCCTCTGAATTGTGGACATGTTTGAAATGTTTTCTATTTTTCACAGCCTATATAGTCAAAATGATAAAAATAAAGATGTCCCAATAAGTATTTAGGGATTCTTCAATTTGTTTTATACTGAATACTATTTTGAAACATAAGTAAAAGCCATTAGCAGTTGTTTTGAAAGGTTGGCGGGAGGGAAAAACAGATAAACTTATTAATACTAAAAGTAAACATGGCAAACTGATGTGAAAAGATTTCCCTGCTATTCCAAGAGCTATTGATACCCCAAGCTATTGCTGTGTTTCCAGTGCAAAGAGGAAAAACAAACAAAAAATAATAATAACAAAAAATACCTTTATCCAGTATTTTTCCTTTCTTTAAATTTTAATTATTTATTTTGATAATTTACCCCCTTTTATTTCCTTATATAGGTAAATGTGTAGCATTCTACAAGGCATGCTGGGTAAAATATACTATGCAAATGTGTACAGTGCTGCATGTTTTGTTCTCCCTCTGCTTTAGTGGCTTTAAAGGAAAAAAAAAAATGTGTTGTTATTTTTGTGAACCAAAACATTTAACAAAGAAAATGCAGAGTGCATGCATATAGTATTCTAATTTCTATGGATTTGTTTTATGGAATTTAAATGTGTACAAACCAACTGCATTATTTTTTTTCTTTTATACAATAAATGAAAAAAAAACAACAACACTGAAACCAGCGTTATCCCTCTCCTTTATATTATTCTGGAGATATATGGAAGATATACTGGAAATCAGTAGGTATAGTCCTCTATCTCTTAAACAAAAAAAACTCTAAACATTCAGCCTCAAAACTCAGAATCAATTAAATGACTGTTACCTGAATACTCTGCTAGGTATTATGAAGTACTTCACAAAAGAAGTACTATTAATATATTGGGAAAGAGCTTGTAGTTAAATACATACACATACACACACAAATGTATAACACGTGTGAAATAGAATATGTTACAATATATGTATGAAATAGGATTGAATACAGAAAGACAAACAATAAACTGTATTGTTCACAAGAAACCTCTATATTATTACTTTAACAATTATCAGAAGTTTCCAAAGATATTTTGCACTAGTAAGAATTCCATGGATGGCATGTGGCTTATGACGTGACGTTTCATGAGGCTCAGTGTCAAGTGTCTGTGCTATGACTTGATCACACTTGACTTTTCTCTCAGTGTACAATAAGTTCATAAGAAATGTGTTCTGTGTTGATTATTAACACCATACTGGGATTATGCAGTGATTTATTATAGCCAAATTATTTCACAAGCATTGTCACATTTGCTCCATCTGCCCTCCATCCCCATGGAAAATAGGCAAAGCATAGGTTATTAGACACAACTTTGAATAAACCAAAGCTCACTGTAACCTTTCTCTGTGAAGTACTTTTATCTAAAAAATATATTAGATGCTTTTAAGTTGGTAGGCATCTGAAGCATACATGACCATGCCTGAAATACAATAAATATTACTGAATGAATGGTACCTCAGTTATTGGAGACGTACTAAATAAGGCTGCCCCAACTGTCAAGGCATTTCCACCAACAAACTGCAAGAATCGCAGCTCACTGCAATCATTCCATCAGCCTGGCCCTATGCCTGAAGCCAATCAGTACATCTCCACTAATGAGATACTTGTAGAAGGAAGCGTCTTGCTTGTCCTGTCATACAACATACAGATTAACATACTGGTTAGACTGTGGCCTCGAACCTTAGCTGGGTTCAAAGCCTAGATCCAGCAGTAACAAGCTATGGTTTTCGAGTAATCACTTAACTTCCCTGGGCCTGTATCTATTTTGGTAGAGCAATTTTTCATTTGGTTATGGGTCATAACTCGTGTTTCTTTGAATGTCCACTAATTTTTTTATTGGATTCAAGGTACTGTAAATTTTCCACTGTGAATGATTTAAACTTGTCATCTTGATCTGTGAAGAATGTTGGACTTGCTTTGATAGACAACTGTGAATTAGTTTGATCCTTTCAAGGTTTGTTTTTAAACTCCTTTAAAACTGGTCTAGGGTTTTCTTTGTAGCTCAGTTGGTAAAGAATCTGCCTGCAGTGCAGGAGACCTGGGTTCCATCTCTGGGTTGGGAAGATCCCCTGGAGAAGGAAATGGCAACCCACTCCAGTATCCTTGTCTGGAAAATATCATGGACAGAGAAGCCTGGTGGGCTGCAGTCCATGGGGTCGCAAAGAGTTGGCCACAACTGAGCGACTAACACAGAAACACAGAGTAAGACTTACCGTTAGGCTAACTTCCCTCCTCTTTAAGTCCTCTGGGGTATCCGCTGAATGTCCTATATATATTCTGTGTCTTCTCCTCACACCCACTAAAGAGAACTCACACTGGCCCTTTGTTCTCTCTGGAGATTACTTGTTTTACAGCTCCTCAGTGCTTGCTTTTTCCTCAAGTCATTATTAACTAGCCCCGCGGACTAGCCTCGCACTGGTTTGACATTACACACATACAGACTGATATGCAACCAAAGGCTCAAAGGCTCCACCTATGTAGATCTCTGAAGATTTTATCTGGATAGCTTCTTCCTTTCAATCACTCTGCTTCACAGATTGTAATAGCCTTGATCTCCCTTATGTTTTCATCTCAAGGAGATTGCCAGACTCTATCTGAGTTTCCACTCCCACTGTAGCTAGCTAGAATTGCCTCCAGGCAGAAATCCACATAATAATAAAACTATTCCCATTTGTGTCTCTTATCAAGGATCTCAGTCCCGTGCTGGGTGTTGGCCAATATCTGAAAACAGTTGTTTTCTATATTTTGAACAGTTTCCTATTTATTAGTGGTAGGAGTGTAATTCAAGACCACCCCTCTCTCTTACATATGGAAGCAGAAGTCTCTCCAATGACATTTTGCCCATCATTATAGTCATGAATAAATTAATCTTTAAAAAGTCTCATAATAAGAAGTCTTTTTACAAACAGTTTCATACCATTCAACAAACATTCCCAATTACTTCTATAGTAGTTCCAAATTTGTATTTCACCCATGGGTCCTGCAGTTGGACAAAACTGCATTAGGAAAACTTATTTTCCCTGTCCTGCCTTTTTCTTTTTTTTTTTTTGAGAGATACTTAGAAAATAAGCTGGGAGACCATCTCCCGGGTAATAATGTAGGTTTGTAAAATATGAATCCCTAACTTCCCAAGTTAATGTGGCTATGACATCCATTTAATAAGTTGACACAGATGTATGAGGAGTTTGTAAAAAGTCTTAGAGCTGCCAAAAGCATTATCTACAGTGTGCAAGAATGGAAATATTAAGAGAATTAATATAAATTGGTTATGCAATTTTTTGTTTTTCTAAACAGTACTTTATTATGTAAGTATAAATATAACAATCCATAAATTAAAATGGATTAAATCCATAATCCATAAAATAAATTAATAGTGTAATTTTCTTTCCCTTCATATGTCTCCTATAAACTTTGGCTGTTTAACCATAAGCCCCAAAAGAAACCAAAGGAGTTATTTTAAACAGTTGTTTAAAAGGAGACATGCTTCAGTCCTCAATGCTGCCCTTTGTTTTATAGGTACAAGCTTTCTAGCTCAGACAACTAAGAAAAACTGTAGACTGTCTTAATGTCTTCCTTAAATGGGTTATTTTTCTATATATTGACACGGGATAGAGTATGACTAGGAGAAGTGGAGTGGAAAGGTGGAGTTCATTGTTGGTCTTGTTTCATTTCATTCAGCTCTTGTAGATGAAGGACAGAGCAGTTCCAAATGAATTGTACAGCTCTTACCTTTTTCTTTCTGTTCCTTTTTACCTAAGTTAAAGAAAATAGAATGGGTTGGAGCTGTTTTTCTTTGTGGAAGAGAAGTAAACAACCTTGGTTTCTTGTTTTCCCACCTCTTGACTCTAATAAATACAGACTAATTATCATAGACATCCAGTGATCTAGAATAAAAAAAAGACCTTAGAGACAAACCCTCTACTACCATATGTCAAAATGGAAGCCTTGTGAGGCTAAGTAACTTGCCCAGCTAAAAAAAACAACAACACGTAAAACAAGTTTGGTATGTTACTTAATGATTCACTTGTATTCTAGCTTTCAGCTAAGTAAGTACCCCACACTAGAGGCTGGATGAAATACAGTGTGACACTTGCATAGTAGGTGAACAGCTGTTCAAGGTGTGCAAGCCTTAAAGAGCAGAGAGAACATTTCACCAGCTGTTTAACCAGCTGGGAATAATGGGAGTTACAGCTGGAAAGGACAGTTGAGGCCAAATTGTGGAGTCAATGCATGTATCTCTAAGGTATTTGGACTTTACTGCTCAAACAGCTTTAGGTGC
>SJYV01041202.1:881299-899835 GCA_006410875.1 Neotragus pygmaeus | reverse complement strand
AAAAAAAAATCCTGCCTATCCATGCACGGAGACACAGAGATGCAGGTGGGGTAGACCGAGAACAAAGCAGACAAGACCCCCCTGCCTTTATGTGGAGAGATAAGCTAACTTCGTCTTTATAGATAAAATAATAGCAGTTAATACTGACTTGCAAGGTTAGGGTCTATGTGTTTCATGCAGTTAATTTAGTCTTCACTTAATTGATTTACTGTTAATAAGAACCCTGTGAGCCTGATAGTCTCCAGTTTTTAAGACAAAGAAACATTAGGTAATTTGTTCCAGGCACTACAGTTAAAAGTGATAAACCTTTGGTGCTAAGTTGCTTCAGCCGTGTCTGACTCTTTGCTGCCCATGGACTGTAGGCCACCAGGCTCCTCTGTCCATATGATTCTCCAGGCAAGAATACTTGGGGTGGGGTGCCATTTCCTTCTCCAGATTGAACTTGAGTCTTCTGCATATCCTGCATTGGCAGGTGGATTCTTTACTGCTAGTGCCACCTGGGAAGCCCTTTTAGATTGAGACTTTAACCAGGATCACCTAGGGCTTGAGTTGGTGCCCTTGAAACCTAACAAAAACTTCTTTGTATAAGAAGGATTCATGTTAGATAAAAGGAAGAACTTTTAGACTCTGATGTGAACTGTGAAAGAAGTTATGAAGTTTCCTCATGGGGAGCATTGTTTCATTCTCCTGATGAGCTCACAGAAAAGGCATGGTCCATTGTGAATGAATTCTGCAGAAGCTGCTGGTGCCGCAGGACCCGGTGCTGGGAAATGGGAAAGCCGCCTCTGCTTCTGTTGTTCTTTTCATCATGTGGGAATTCAGACACATAAACGAGCATCTATAGAAGCTGAGTAGCCAAAGGGGTGAGCTGTGCCAGTTATTAAAACTTTAGCTCCAAACTCACCTTTTTTGTGTGCTCTGTGCATACAGAGCTGGGTCTTTAAATACTAGTCTTTTAAAGGCACGGTGTCAAGCTTTGTTAGTAGGTGGCGCTGCAAGAGGAGGGGGTTTTCTTTCTGGAAAGATGCGCCTCTCAGCAGGCCCTCTCCTGCTCGTGCAGTGCAGTGTGGACGCCTCCAGCCGCTGGCTCTTGCCCTGTCTAGTGCTCACAGCAGCTTCCTCTAGTACCCACTTTAGTTGGTTTCAGAGTGGAGGTCCTCCAGGGAAGCACTTCCCAGTGAACAGCTTTCCCCAGCATGCTAGAGGGAGGATTTCCAGAAAGATCCACCGGCGAGTCCACACAGCTACTTCTCTGACATTCAGTGAGCCATGGCCAGGCCCTCAGCAAGGTCTGCATCTCAGCCCTGGGGAGCTGAGGGGAGAAGCCCTGTCTCAGCCCTGGGGTGGTGAAAGCGCTGTGTGTTTGTCATTCCTTTAATCTTTACTGTTACTTCTTGTTAGCCAGTCCCTCATTACTCCAGTCCTCTGGAGTAGTTATTTTCAAGTTCAAATTGCTATGTGGTTTCTGTTTCCTAATTGGATCTCTACTTTTGTCATGTATAATTGTTGCTTTTCATTCAGCAAAGTTTTTTGTCCCGCCCCCCCCACCCCAGCCGAAACTTCACTGCCATTGCTGTAAGTTGCAAGTTTATTTTCAAACTTTGTTTGTAAATTGATGATGCTTTTAGATTTTGCAAATTGAATTTTTAGTATGAGGAACTTTATCGGTTATCTCTCTTCTAACCTTTATGTCTTCCAATTTTGATTTATTTATTCATTCATACTTTATTAAGTACATGATTTACTTTAGATTCTGTGTTAAGACCTGTGAAAACTATAGTATACCTGACAGAAATGGGATTGTTTGTTCTTGTGAGACAGAATCCATGGGCCTTAGTTTGGATATGAGGTGAGAATGAAGAATCAGGGTGACTCTCAGTTTATCTGCCTTAGTATTTGTGTTTTCTAGCTTTGGTATGATTAACAGAGATAGAAGTTCTCCAGGATAACAATGACTTTTTTATTTCTTTGCTTAATTTACTAACTGGTAGTTGGCAGGATACATATTGACTTTTAGAACCTGTTAATAAATAGAACTGGTAGGCTGCCTGAGTATATCAGAGGAAATAAAGAAGGGAAACAAGCATTTTTATGACAAAAGAGTCAAGTATTGATTGGGAGACTAAAGCCAAGGTGGTAATGCAAAATTCCATCCAGATACTGTGACAAGTGTACAGTTGTTTGGGCTTATCTGAAAAACTGCAAGAATGCTGTGGCATAAATACTCTTAAAAGAACAATCCTACTAAGTAGTAAACTTGTCATAAATCACATGCATCAAAGCATTGAAACAGCCAAAATTTTGTTACATTTTCACATAATAACTGTCTCTTGTATACACATTATATTTTAGGTTCTAGGTAGTATTTGTTTTGAAGTGCATTGTAACACTTTAGCTGGAATATGTTTTTCATAGAAGGCTCTCTGTCCTGGTAGTGAGAGAAACAGGTTGCAGTGGTGAAAGAATCTAAGGCTATTCAGAGAAGGCTGATTATTAGAAAGTGTGAATAATCTAAACCCTATAGTTGGGGATAAACCAACTCTTTGCCTTTGACTTGGCACCTTTATCTTTGAGCCCATTGCACAATGATGTCTTCATCTTAGAGTTCTCACTGTGACCCACATGCTACACCTCAGAATTAGGAAGCTATTAAAAATAGCCATGGTGCTTTACTGTAAAAACACAGAAATTCAAATAGAGAAAAAACAAGTCTTGGGAGGAAGTAGATATAAGTTGATATTAAATGTGGCTTGTGGGTGTTAGGGATGATGAGGTGAAGGGCCTCTGGCTCGTGGCCTCATTGGACTGTCCTGATCTCAAGACTGAGCCACAGAACGTGGGGCTCCCCAGAGGTTTTCTGGATTCTGCACATGTTTGACGGAGAAGGCAATGGCACCCTACTCCAGTACTCTTGCCTGGAAAATCCCATGGATGGAGGAGCCTGGTGGGCTGCAGTCCCTGGGGTCACTAAGAGTTGGACACGACTGAGCGACTTCACTCACTTTCATTTTCACTTTCATGCATTGGAGAAGGAAATGGCAACCCACTCCAGTGTTCTTGCTTGGAGAATCACAGGGAAGGGGGAGCCTGGTGGGCTGCCGTCTATGGGGTCGCACAGAGTCGGACATGACTGGAGCGACTTAGTGGCAGCAGCACATGTTTGATGCGAGATCTTTTCTTTTTAAATATTTTAGCTACTAAAAACCTTCATGTGTTCAAATATGTTAGCTTGTATTTCCTTGATTGACGTTGGAAATCTGCTTTATGTCTTAAGAGTTTGGGGGAATATTTGCATATTTATGCTTTTGTAGGTGACGGTTATTCACTGAGTTTGTAAAATTAGTTAGAAGAGGGAGGTTGCTTCCAGTATGGAGAGTGGTTTGAGCTGCTTCTTTACGTCGCCTCTGAATATCTCTGACACTCTTTTCTCCTGTTTATTTTCTACCACACCAGGCGTGAATTCTTGCCCTGTATCATCAACTATGCCTTCTCTCCCTAGTGTGCTGCTTTTATTTCTAGGCACTAGTGAAGAAAGACTTAACAAGACTTTACATCTTTATTCACCAAATTGTGTGACCTAATTTCGTCTTATTGATTCTCTAGTTCATTCATTCAATGGTTTGTAAAAGACATTGTATCTTGAAACTGTCCGCCCCATCCTATCTTCCACTTGTGTCAGGAGAAGATGAAATCCCACTGTGAACTTCTTGTGCCATCTGCTGTATCTCAGTGTATGTGAGTTATTTCACAATGGTTGGTTCACAGTAGTTTGACTTTATCAAGTTCATCTTGTGGTCAGGTATGACACAGATCTTTCTTTAGTTTTTTCTTTTTTTGCCTACTTAGTCTTTCCTCACAGAAATGGTAGAAAATGTGTTTGAAATCAAGAAATAAGTCCTATGAGGCATGGCTAAATTAAGGAGACCACTTTGAAAACAAAACCAGGTAGGGTTTTCCCCTAAAAGCAGTTACCCTAGGAGGCCAGATTCGTTTCCTACTGATTAGTCCTACTGTTACTTTTTCAAATACCTTTTGAAAATACTTTTAGAATTTTTTTTAGAGGCATATTTAAAAATCATCATTTAGGGATCACACCTCATTTAATAATGAAAAGGTAACACTCATCTTAACTACTTTTTACCTTATGACTGAGATGATACCACGTGACTCCCCTCCCCTTTTAAAATCAGATTCATCTTCAGGGGTTAAACAGCGACCATTGGGAGTGTTCAGAACAGTGTGTCTCAGGCTTTGAAAGCAATTGCAAGAGAAAATTGCAAAATATTTTGGAAAATGGCAGCATGGTGAGAGTAAGTGTTTAACCACCTTTAGGGACTAAGGACCTTGCCAGAGATAGTGCTGTTGTATTTATGATCTCTCTGTGTAAGATTCATAAACACACACACATTTTTTAGTTACTGTGTAGTTATGTATCATAGATCCTTGCCTAAATTTGTATTGGTTTTGCCTCTATTAATTTTGTACTATTTTTAGAGTACCATTTCTCTCATTGGTCAGGGTAATTGTATTTTCTTCCTAAGTTCCGGCAACTCTGTCTAAATTTAGTGCTGCAGCTAATACAGCTGATACAAAGAGGTTAACAAAATAACATTCCTGAAACTTAAAAATAAGCCGATGTCCTATGAATTATATTATTAAAAACTGGTATTCTATTCAAGTGGGAAACTAAAAACTCACCTAAGTCAGAGGTCAGAGAATAGCCCAATGTGAATTCTCCTTATATTAAAATGTTTTTATAATTGCTAGTATTACTAGAACTGAAAAAGATATCTGTCATCAAAGGGGAAGTGCTCAGTTTGAGGACATAGAAAAATATAGAGTCAGGCAAAATTGCTATGCCATTTAAAAACTTCCCAGGTATAAAGGTCCCCTGCTCCAAGGACTTAGTAATCTGGCCTTGTTCAAGTGTGACCTTCCTGTGAAGATGTATTTGCCACTGCCTTTTTAACACTCTCTTTGAGGAAGCCCATGCTTCTGATTTTAATCCAGTCACCCGGTACTTTTCCTTGGGAAGAAACTGCACTTGTCAGGTAGTTCTCATTTTCTCAATTCCTTCACCCTCAGTTCAGTTCAGTTCAGTCGCTCAGTTGTATCCGACTCTTTGCGACCCTAGTCATCTCTAAAGATGAAATAGACTGGGCCCTGCATTTTTAAAAATGACTTTTAAGAACTTGTTTTGGGGGAGCATGGTCACGTCACTTTAGGATGCTAGTGGTTTTAAGCTGCCTGCGCTTCAAAGAGATGAGTGACTGGACAAAATTGATTTTATTAAAACTTTCTGGGACTTCCCTGGTGGTTAAGACTGCACGTCCACCACAGGGGGTGCAAGTTCCCTGATTGGTGAACAAAGATCCCACATGCTGTGCAACCTAAAAAAGAAAGCACTGGCCTGCTAAAGTATATTATTTAAAGCATTTTTTTTCTGTTTACTTGATCTTCATATTTTTGTGTAACAGGAAGTACCTATATCGCATTAGGAATTCCCCTTAATGGTAAATGTTGTGTTTGGAAAACATCTACCACCTGACTGCAAAAGCTTTCTCTTGAAGAGCTCCTTTATCCTTAACATTTCTTATTTATAGAATGAATATTAATTCAGCATTTATTATACCAGAAAAGTTGAAGTACCCTTGAAGGATGCCTCATTAAACTGAGATGATTAGTGTTCATGTAAATCATTATAAGTGCTCTGTTAGCGGTATGGCAGAAGAGCAGGAGAAAGTTATTTTTCTTGGGAAGCTATACCTTAAAGATTAGTAGGAATTTTTGAAATGGAGAATTGGAGATGATAATTCTAGCACAGGCAAACACCATGAGTAGAGGCAGAGAAGTGTTTGCTGTGGATGTAGGTGTCAGCTTGTGTAGAAAGAACAACTCGAACTCCAGCTTAGATGCCTGATAGTCATGGTGAGGGATAAAGCTGAAGCATACTCATTGGGGACTGGCTTTCTATACAAGGCTTAGAACTTGTACTTTGTTTTCCTGTCAAAGTGGAGAGCCATCATTTAAATAAGAGTGTGGCATTATCAGCTTTATAGTGTAGAAAAATTACTCAAGAAACAACAGGAAGATGGATTGGAGATAGTCCAGTTAAGTACAGTAAGAGATGAGGAGGACTGTAGCTAGGACAGTGGGGAGGAAGTAGGTCCAGAATATATTTTTGAGGGAGAATAGAACTTAGTGACAAATTAGATGTTGAGGTTGAGGGACTCCAAAGGCATCTGAAGTCATGGTAATACCAGTAAGCAAATAAAGTAAGATAGAGTCAGGAAAAGGTTTGAAAATTGGGTTTGGGGATGTGTTGAGGGGCACTGCCTCTCTCCACTAAGATTGGAGCTTGGGAAAGATATGGGAACGTGGATTAGGAACTGTCTTTCTTGGTAGTGGGCTCTGCCCAAGTGCTGTCTTATATAACCCCCTGAAAGATAGCATTGCCTCTCCCTGTTTTACAGTGAGGAAGCTTAGGGTTAGAAGAATAAGTCATTTGCTCAGCGTCACACAACCACAAGTGTTTTCACATCTTGCTTCTGTTATCTGTTGCTGTGTAACAAGCCAATTCTTCTAAATTTGATGACTTAAAGGAATTATTTATTACTGTCTCTCATGGCCCTGTGAGCTCACTAAGCTCAGCTAGGAAGTTCTGGCTTGGGGCTCATTTGATTACAGTTGGATGGCAGCTAGAACTGGAGTCATCTCCGGCTCCACCTGGCTGCACATCCAACGGGGCTTCTTTGTGTGTCTGGCGTCTCCCCTGGAATGGTTAGAACAGCTGAGGGCAACTGTCCGTCTCCCGGGCTTCTGGAATCGCATGTGCACAGCAATCTTGGCGTAGTCGGACTTGTTACCTGGTATCTGCCTTACTCCATGGGGAGTTGTCCAAGAGCTGGGCAGCAACTGCAAAGTGTGAGATGATCCAGGTGTGGAAGTCACACAGTCACTTCTGCATTTTGTTGGTTAAAAGCAAGTCATAGGACCAGCCAGGATTTAAGGGGGCGTGAATATCCAGAGACCATCTTTGGAGATTAGCTTCCTCCATGCACTGCTGTCTCTGGGAATCGTTTTTTAGACTGGATGGCAATAGATGGGCCGCAAGATACCTTGCTAAAATGTGAAAGGAATGCAAGAAGACAGCATGAGTGTTTGAAGGAGGACCCAAGAAAAAGGAGTTGGTGGAAAAAATAAATTCAAGAGAGGAAGAAAAAGTTGGAAACAGTGATGCTGTAGAAGACAAGGGGGCAGGGAGTCACTGCCACCATAGCCATAGGTCCTTAAATTTGGTTAGAAGGACCCTGTGGTTCACATGTGCTCAGATATTTAGAGATGCCTGGCAGCAGCTTTAAAAGGCTGCCCCTTTTCTCCCTGCCATTCACCCATCTCACCTGTACATACCCCATTAATGCCTTAAATTCACATTTAGAACTTTGATGTATGGATGTGAGAGTTGGACTGTGAAGAAGGCTGAGCACTAAATAATTGATGCTTTTTTACTGTGGTGTTGGAGAAGACTCTTGAGAGTCCGTTGGACTGCAAGGAGATCCAACCAGTCCATTCTGAAGGAGAGCCGCCCTGGGATTTCTTTGGAAGGACTGATGCTAAAGCTGAAACTCCAGTACTTTGGCCACCTCATGTGAAGAGTTGACTCATTGGAAAAGACTCTAATGCTGGGAGGGATTGGGGGCAGGAGGAGAAGGAGACGACCAAGGATGAGATGGCTGGATGGCATCACGGACTCGATGGACTGAGTCTGAATGAACTCCGGGAGTTGGTGATGTACAGGGAGGCCGGGCGTGCTGCGATTCATGGGGTCGCAAAGAGTCGGACACGACTGAGCGACTGAACTGAACCGAACTTAGTCCAGTGTGAAACATTAACACGTTAAGTCTTACATAAATTGTTGTGCTTGCATTTGGGATAGTTGACTGAGAGTCAGCTTCCAAGGAGTGGAAAGAGTGTAGTACTTCTGGCTTCCTAGACAGGTGAAACTTCTCAATGTAGAATGAGGGGTTAGACCAATAGCATAATTCTCCTCTTGCTGTGATGTTCTTTTGAGTTACAAGAAGGAATAAAATGCCATACACTGAGTTATATCATGGCTGTAAAGAGTAGATGAAATGGGGAAATTTTTAATTAATAAATCACTGTTTGTTTTTTTTCCCTCCCAGAGCACAAAGTTATCATTGTTGGGCTGGATAATGCAGGAAAAACTACCATCCTTTACCAATTGTAAGTACTAACTACCTAAAAAATTGTATCTTTTTGTTTATAATTACTTTTTATGCCTGAGTGATACTTAATTAGCGAAAGCAGTAAAAAAATTGTATGGAATCCACCTTACTCTGTAAGAAGGCTGGTTGGCCATGAACTAGGAGCCCAGTTTAAGCAACTGTTTCTAGAGAGCTAGAACTGTATAAGACGTTGTGTGTGTGGTTCCGTTGTTTGCTTGTAGAGAGCAGACACGTATTCGTTTCTGTCGTTTCTTGGAATGAAACTACTGAGTGTTCCAGCTAGTCCACTACCTAGTTCCACCCCTGTTTGAACTCTTCATTCACTCTTTTTTTTTTTTTTTTGAAGTTTCAAAGAGCTTTATTGTTTTTATACAACACGTGATAGCGATGTATTTCAAATTTTACCAAAGAGCGCATCTTAAAATTAGGGAAGGTTCATATTGTGATTCCAGGAATTTAGTTTTTTCAACACAGAGAGTCCAGTATGTGTATTTGTTAGTATTCTTCTGAATGTAATTATTTCTGTGTGTTGTTATTGTTGTTTAGTCGCTAAGTCATGTCTGACTCTTTTGTGACCCAATGGATGGTATTCTTCTAGGCTCCTCTGTTCATGGGATTTCTCAGGCGAGAATTCTGGAGAATTCTTCTCCAGAGAATCTTCCCAACTCAGGGATCAAGCCTGCGTCTCCTGCATTGGCAGGCAGATTCTTTACAACTAAACCACCTGGGAAACTTACACATGTGTGTAATATATGTGTAATATGTAGTATCCTGTTTTTATGTATTATTATTTGAAGTACAGTTGTTTTTCACTGGTATGTCAGTTTCTGCTCATCAGCAAAGTGAATCAGCCGTACATAAATACATATCTCCTCTTTTTGTATTTCTTTCCCATTTAGGTCACCACAGAGCACCAACTAGAGTTCCCTGTGCTGTATATACAGTAGTGACCCTTTTGTTCACTCTTAATAAACCTAGTGGAAAGGGAATATTTGGGAATAAAATATAAAAGGAGGTTATGCTGATTTATCCCTTAGTTGAAAAATATTCAAACAATCTAGTTTCTTTGCTAATTGTGATATATTTGACCTTTTCCACCAGTTCTATGAATGAAGTTGTACATACGTCCCCAACAATAGGAAGTAATGTAGAAGAGATAGTGATTAATAATACACGTTTTCTAATGTGGGATATTGGTGGCCAAGAATCTCTTCGTTCTTCCTGGAACACTTACTATACTAACACGGAGGTATGTTTCTTAATATACTAAGTCTTTTGTGAATATAATAGGGAAACACTTTCTAGGTATGAACTCTTAAAGTTATCTTTTGAAATATCACAATATATTAATATTAATATAAGTAGACTTTAAACATAATGGAATCTTTAATTCCCTCTTTCAGGGTCTTTGTTCTATATATCCATTCTCACTGAACCTCTTTAAGAAGAATTGGTGATTGATTAGTCTGATTTTATACTGATCTCAGAGCTTGTCTTAAATAATTGTTTTTCTAAAGAACTCCATTTCAGTTTGCAACTTCATTTCTCTCGTACTATTTACTTGTGTCTGTATAGAGGAAATCCAAGTTAAATGAGAGGACTCTGGTGGTTTGAATCCTTGTTCAAAGTTTTACTGTGTATTTTCTTTTATGCAATGCAATTGCACATTAAAGAACTCTTTTTATTATAAGTCAGTTTAGATACAGTCATGTTTTATTTACATATTATTTGCCAAGAGGAAATTTCTGACATTAGAGAGCTTCACTGTATAGGCCTTGTAAGATTAAAGGCTGTGACATTTGTTTTTGTAGTGCTGGTTATAAGTTAATAAGTCTCCAACTGTATATATGGATGAATATGATATCACTGAGGCACTATTAAATGTCTCTAATGACCTGATTCCCTAACACTCTGTTAAGAATTTGATCATGTCTTTTGGAGAAAGAGGAGTATTTATATGATTAGTATTCCCATATAAACTGCTGCATGTATTATAAATTCATGCCAACTTCTTGAAAAATCAATAGCTTTGTTAAAAGGTTAAGAGTAGGACCTGTCTTAGAGCAATATAACCACATATCAGTAAAGTCTCAATGAGGGAAGAGGTCAGGTGGCAGTTCCCTTATCCATCTGCATTGTGGTTGATGAAATCTGAGGAATAGAAAAGATCCTGAAAATTAAGTGGTTTGTTTGGAAATAAAAAGCTGGTTCTAAACAATATATAGTGCATACCTAATAATAGGCAGTCAAAATTAACTTGGACATAACCAGTGCCACCATAAAGTGACTGTACCTCCTCCTGTTTCCCTGGTGCCTTTCCGTGCTCATGGAGTTGGAGGAGGGCGCCACTGTAGCTCTGTCCTGCACAGCTCCTTTATGAGTCTTTGCATCTTCTGATGCTGGTCTCATCATCAGTTCAGGAAAGAGTTGTGCTTGCAGTAGCAGAGACCACATATATAAGGAAGAGGGCATAGTTTTAGATACAGACTTATTCTTTAAATTTGTTGATTTTTTTTTTTTGAAAATTAACTCTCATATTACTTTATTCTCATACACCTGCCCTTTTAGATTTTTAAATTGACATTAATAAATAATATCTGTCTAGAAGTAACTTAAATTTTGAGCCATAATATATTTTTTTCTTATGGACTTACAGTGCAAAGAGAATTAAAATATTAGATATTAATTAAGATATTATAGAATTAAGACACTAATTTAGAAAACAAACATTATTTTTGCTTAGTTTATTAGAAGAATATTCTAATAGAATGATGACATCATATTGTCTTTTTATTTTTTCTTAAAAATTAGTAAATATGTCTGAATTAAAGATTAGACCTTTAGGCTTCACAATGTATAGTAGATATCTCTGGTTTTCAATAATGCTATACCATAAGGTTCTAATTTCTTGATAGTTGTTAGACTGTAAATCAAATAAAGACTTGATAAATTTTACAGATAGCAAATTATGTAATCACTAATGACTTTTTTTGTAATTATTTTAGTTTGTAATAGTTGTTGTGGACAGTACAGACAGAGAAAGGATTTCTGTAACTAGAGAAGAACTCTATAAAATGTTAGCCCATGAGGTAAGTAGGATTCTGGCATTAGATGTGTGTTGGGGGGATATTTCTATCACATTTTTACTTTCTGTTTTCTCATGGGGATGCTATTTCAGATTTTTGGAAAAAATTATTTATCTGCTGAGTTTGTAATTTTGACACTTTCCAATTTGGAAGTGTATCTGGAAGCAGTAGAAAGATTGTAGAGTCAGTTGTAGATTTTTAACTCCATTTATCTTGGATAAATTTGGTTTAGAAGTTTTCCTGGACAAAAAGATCTAAAGTGGCTTTCATTTTTCATTTTAAATAGATTAATCATACAGAGGATTATCATGAAGACTTTACAGCATCTTATTTCTAAGACACACAGCAAGTTCTGATTATAACTCAGTTATCTGACTAATATTTAAATTTGTTGCCCTTTAGTCTCTGATATTTTTCCCTCAACTGAATAAAACTATATAACTAGCCACATTTTCTTAGTCCTTGAGAAATATAACTGTTAACATAATTTGAGAATTAAATGGACTGAATAATATGGTCAGTAATGATAATAGTAACTGTACCTCTGTGTTAGCAGAGTTTTGGTTCTAGGATGCCCGTAGGTACCAAAATCCAAAGATGTTCAAGTTCCTTGTATAAAATGGTATGGTATTTGCATATAACTTAAGCACATCCTCCTGTATACTTTAAGTCATCTGTAGCTTGCTTATAATATCTAGTACAGTGTAAATGCTATGAAAATATGCAGCAAATCCAAGTTTGTTTGTTTTTTTCCCCAAGTTTTGCGTTTTGAACTCTCTGGAATTTTTTCCCCTGAGTATCTTCAACTTGAGGTTTCCTGAAACTGTGACTGCAGAACCCATGGATAAGGAAGGCCAACTGTAGTGGCATCTGATTATTTTCCCTTGCCTTTTATCACAGATGTTACTTTCTCAACTTGAAGGTGGTAATAGAATAGTAAATACTTAAATGTGTTGTATAATTTTTATTTGAGTGGAATTTTAATAAAGCTTAAGGAAACTGGGATATCTTTGTAATGAAGTTTTTATTAGTTTTAATATTGATTCAATGTTTTCCTTTTGTGATTTTCATTAAGAATTTTGGTATGTTTCACATGTAAGGAAACTTGGTGAAGTAGTTATGTAAATTGAAGTTCCTGTTTTTGCTTGTGGTGGTCATACCCACCAAGATGCCATTTTGAACTGATTCTAGCAGCTGTTAAATCCTTTGGATTTTTTTTTTTTAATTCATCTTGCCTTTGTAAATGTATTTAACAATTTTCAATTCTAGTTTGAGAAAGAGTAAACAATAAAAGAGGCATGGGCTAAGGATTTTTAAAATTTTCCCTTTGCACTTTACAACAATGCATCATTCTTCAGTTTTTACCAAAGAGTTATTCTATTGTTGTTTTATCAAGACTTTAGAAAAAGAAAAATAAGGAAAATGTATTTGTCTCTTGACTATATTTTTTACTCTATTAACAGGTAGCCTGCCTATTTGATTCTTACTCTAATGGGCCAATATGTAGGACATCAGTATTATAAAAAGTCCAGAGAGTAGGGCTCTAACAGTCGTTGGATTTTATGAGTTGAGTTGTTAACTTGCATAGATCAGTTAACCTCGTCTTTTATGGATTAGCACACTGAGGCCCAGTAGTTTATGTGACTTGATGAGCTTTTTAATTTAAGCATTCACATCATTCAGGCTGTTCACTAGGAAAAATAGTAAAAGTCAGAAATAGAGCCTAGCTGGAAAGTGAAAGAGGGGATGAGATTAACAAAAAAGAAAGAAATTACAGGTGAAGTTGGGAACTAGAGTTAAGTTACTTAATAGGCTCAGGAAGAGCCAATAGGCAGAGTTCTGGGGAGGAGCTTCCAGCTCAAGGATGAGAATTTGTGAATGAAAAACAAATTTCAACATGGGTTAGTCAAGTGCTTCATGCATACCACAATAAACAACAGTCTTCTTATCATTACCAGTAATGATTCTGTGTATTACGAAATACAGAACTACAGCATTTAAATACATTTCTGAAAGCTTCATCTTGCACAAAAACGTTGAAACTCATGAATTTTTTTTTAATTCCAAAGATGAAAGAATAGATAAATTTTATTCAGAATGACTCAACTTCTAGTAATTATCTTTACAAATGGAGTTTGAGAAATAAATTGACAACTATATATGGCATATAGAAAATGCCAATAAGTAAATATGTCTGTGTGCTGNGGATTTTTAAAATTTTCCCTTTGCACTTTACAACAATGCATCATTCTTCAGTTTTTACCAAAGAGTTATTCTATTGTTGTTTTATCAAGACTTTAGAAAAAGAAAAATAAGGAAAATGTATTTGTCTCTTGACTATATTTTTTACTCTATTAACAGGTAGCCTGCCTATTTGATTCTTACTCTAATGGGCCAATATGTAGGACATCAGTATTATAAAAAGTCCAGAGAGTAGGGCTCTAACAGTCGTTGGATTTTATGAGTTGAGTTGTTAACTTGCATAGATCAGTTAACCTCGTCTTTTATGGATTAGCACACTGAGGCCCAGTAGTTTATGTGACTTGATGAGCTTTTTAATTTAAGCATTCACATCATTCAGGCTGTTCACTAGGAAAAATAGTAAAAGTCAGAAATAGAGCCTAGCTGGAAAGTGAAAGAGGGGATGAGATTAACAAAAAAGAAAGAAATTACAGGTGAAGTTGGGAACTAGAGTTAAGTTACTTAATAGGCTCAGGAAGAGCCAATAGGCAGAGTTCTGGGGAGGAGCTTCCAGCTCAAGGATGAGAATTTGTGAATGAAAAACAAATTTCAACATGGGTTAGTCAAGTGCTTCATGCATACCACAATAAACAACAGTCTTCTTATCATTACCAGTAATGATTCTGTGTATTACGAAATACAGAACTACAGCATTTAAATACATTTCTGAAAGCTTCATCTTGCACAAAAACGTTGAAACTCATGAATTTTTTTTTAATTCCAAAGATGAAAGAATAGATAAATTTTATTCAGAATGACTCAACTTCTAGTAATTATCTTTACAAATGGAGTTTGAGAAATAAATTGACAACTATATATGGCATATAGAAAATGCCAATAAGTAAATATGTCTGTGTGTGCTACTATTCATTTCCTTGACTAAACTAAAAACTATTTTTAGACTCTTTAAGAACAGAGCAGAACTTTTTCAAAGTGTTAAAAATGGGTATTGTACAAAAGATCACCACTCTTTACCTTGTACTTTGACCTCTTGTTAAGTTAATAGCCTTAATCCAGTGTATCTCTTTTCTACTATTAGCATAATGCATACTTTGTTGTGAGGTTATTTTAAGAAAAAGTAAAGACTTAATTTTCCTCTTTTCCAAAATAGTTAAATGTAGATAACATAGCTTTAAAAAAAAAATCAAGAACCTTAAATAAAATTTTAGCCTTTAATATCTAGAAAAAATTACATTCAATATGGGTTTTTTTCTTTTTTTTTTAGACATTGCAGTACCTGGCTCTGTTTCTTAGGTTTTCCAATTTTCAGTCTATGGGCCTCTCCAAATAATTTTGTTACTAAAAGTGATGAATATAGGTTACTTATAAATAGCATAAACTATGTGTCCTAACTTGTGCCAAATATTTCTGTTGTCAGATATTTCTAAAGTTTGTCCCTTGAACATGCCAGCATTACCTGGCATGACCTATATAAAGATTGCAACACATGCTGGCAAGAAGAGATAGTGAAACCTAAACGATAGGAAGATAGGAATTAAATCCCTTGGAAAGTCCATCTACTCAGTGATTCAGCCGTATATCAACTATTGATAACTGTTCCATTTTCCAATTAGGATAAGAGGAAAAAAATTCATATATTTGATAATGCATATGAGCACTAGTTATAGGTCATCCCTTCAACTTTTTGCCTTATATAAATAGGCAGGTGATCTGAATTATAGGTGAAATGAATTAGAACTCAGCAGCAGCAGCAGCAGGAGTAGTATTTTTTTTTAAATTTATTTTTATTTGAAAGATAATTGCTTTATAATACTGTGTTGGTTTCTGCCATATATCAGCATGAATCAACCATAGGTATACATATGTTCCCTTCCTCTTGAACCTCCCACCCCATCCCACCTTTCTAGGTTGTCACAGAGCATGGGTTTGAGCTCCCTGAGTCACACAGCAATAAATAGGAACTCTTAGAACTTAATGTTTTCAGAGCAGTGGTCCCTGACCTTTTTAGCACCACAGACTAATTTTGTGGAAGACAATTTTCCCACAGTCCCGTGGAGGGGAAAGAGATGGTTTCCTGATGATTGAAGCACATTACATTTATTGTGTGCTTTTATTTCTATTGTTATTACATCAACTTCATTTCAGATCATCAGGCATTAGATTCCAGAGGTTTGGGAGCCTCATTCTAGAGTATCCCTTTTCTGACCAAGTTATTCAGGTAGCTCTGTCCTTATCTGTAGTACTGCAGTGCCATCCTGCAGAGGGCACTGTGACAAAGTCAGTCTCCATTGTTTATGTAAAGCATACAGCTGCTGCTAAGTCACTTGAGTCGTGTCCGACTCTGTGCGACCCCATAGATGGCAGCCTACCAGGCTCCCCCATCCCTGGGATTCTCCAAGCAAGAACACTGGAGTGGGTTGCCATTTCCTTCTCCAATGTGTGAAAGGGAAGTCGCTCAGTCGTGTCCGACTCTTAGCGACCCCGTGGACTGCAGCCCACCAGGCTCCTCCGTCCATGGGATTTTCCAAGCAAGAGTGCTCGAGGGGGGTGCCATTGCATACAGCAGCACTCCTTTTAACCAAGTAAGAAATTTACTACTTCTGTCGTTTATTTACTTCAGAAAGAATGAAAAACCATCGAGACTCTCTTCTACCAAGAGTAAAATAATGTGGAACAATGTCTGTTTAAATCTTCTGTGTTCTATTCAAACACAGAAACACATGATTGAAACCAAAATATTCTCACTGAGATCCCTGAAAAGAAGATGGCATTCAACAGAGCTGGGAACACTTGCAGACATAGCACCAAAACCTAGGTTTTCTCTGTATTTCTTAAAATATAGGCAGAGTTTTATGAGAGTTCAGTCCACTAGTTGAGTGGATCGATCATGGTTTCTTAGCCCAGTATTCACGAATGGACTTTAGGATATCTATGAACACCCTAAAATTGTACAAAAACTTTTTTGGGCATATATACATACATATATTTTCATGAGGGAGAAGTCTATAACTCTCCTTAGGTTTACCAAGGAAGCTCTACCTAAAGTATAGGTTGGGCAAGAATTTTGAAAAGCTCTTGAGTGCCACGCTAAAGAGTAATTAGGGTTGAGGTGGTTATTGTTTAGTTGTTAAGTCACATCTGACTCTTTACAACCCGTGGACTTAACCCATCAGGCTCCTCTGTCCATGGGATTTCCCAGGCAAGAATACTGAAGTAGATTACCATTTCCTCTCCGGGGGATCTTCCTGACCCAGGGATCAAACCTCTGTCTCCTGCATTAGCAAGTAGATTCTTTACCATTGAGCCACTTGGGAATCCTGGGGAAATGGTTAGACATGTATTAAATTGGAAGATGTGACTGTTAAATAGACCACATAGAACCATAAAAATGTAATCTAGGACTGTAAGACATATGTAAATACATGCAAGTATAGATTGATTAATTTAAATGTGTTCAGTTTGATGTTTACTTTCCATCATAAGAGCTATGAGATACTTTTATGTTAAGTAGTTGAGACAATTTAGGTTACACAGATTATCATATATAATCCGTGAAGTTGGAAAGTATTGAAAAAAATGAACTGACCTTTACAGTTTTGTTTGCTTTTGTAGGACCTAAGGAAAGCTGGATTGCTGATTTTTGCTAACAAACAAGATGTTAAAGGATGCATGACTGTAGCAGAAATCTCCCAGTTTTTGAAACTAACTTCTATTAAAGATCACCAGTGGCACATCCAGGCATGCTGTGCTCTTACTGGCGAGGGGTAAGATGTCTTCTTCATGAATAACATGTATTTAGCTGTAAAACATGTATTTCTTTTAAAAATCAAATATTTAAGGTTACCATGTACAGAACTTTGTGAGGGAGAGATGTACAACACAGTCCATGCAAGTCAGGAAATAGTTCCTGCACTGTCATTGAGACTACGTTCGAAGAAAGAAACTGGCACTTGATGAGTGTGTCCAGTGCCTTGTGTGCTTTCTATAAAGTGTATCATTTATTCCTGACAGTCATGTAGACCAATTATTTTAAATTCATGTCTTATGCATAAAAAAGCTGAAATAGAAGATTTGCATGAGGGACTAGATAACAGATATGCTATCAGTGTTGCCAAAAGGAAGTTCCTGCACTTCAAAAAATAAAAGAGTTAGAATTGGAGAAAGTGTGGCAGAAGAGTCCTTGGCCCTGGAGAGAAGGGTGGTGCCTGTAGTAGAATTTTGCCCTCGCCTAAGGCCCAGGGGTGAAAGGATTTCAAGCAGGCAGAGCTTGTCAGCATTGTTATAGGTAAGATATAGAACATACAATGTTATATGAGGCATAGCTAGATAGTGTCAATAATTTAGTATTTAGATGGGCTTGATAAAGGACAGAAATGGTATAGACCTAACAGAAGCAGAAGATATTAAGAAGAGGTGGCAAGAATACATGGAAGAACTGTACAAAAAAGATCTTCACGACCCAGATAATCACGATGGTGTGATCACTCATCTAGAGCCAGACATCCTGGAATATGAAGTCAAGTGGGCCTTAGAAAGCATCACTACGAACAAAGCTACTAGAGGTGATGGCATTCCAGTGGAGCTATTTCAAATCCTGAAAGATGATGCTGTGAAAGTGCTGCACTCAGTATGCCAGTGCTGCACTCAATATGCCAGCAAATTTGGAAAACTCAGCAGTGGCCACAGAGGTCAGTTTTCATTCCAATCCCAAAGAAAGACAATGCCAAAGAATGCTCAAACTACCGCACAATTGCCCTCATCTCACATGCTAGTAAAGTAATGCTCAAAATTCCCCAAGCCAGGCTTCAGCAATACATGAACTGTGAACATCCTGATGTTCAAGCTGGTTTTAGAAAAGGCAGAAGAACCAGAGATCAAATTGCCAACATCCGCTGGATCATGGAAAAAGCAAGAGAGTTCCAGAAAAACATCTATTTCTGCTTTATTGACTATGCCAAAGCCTTTGACTGTGTGGATCACAATAAACTGTGGAAAATTCTGA
>SJYV01041202.1:864281-880602 GCA_006410875.1 Neotragus pygmaeus | reverse complement strand
AAAAGTTGGCTTAAAGCTCAACATTCAGAAAACGAAGATCATGGCATCCAGTCCCATCACTTCATGGGAAATAGATGGGGAAACAGTGTCAGATTTTATATTTTGGGGCTCCAAAATCAACTGCAGATGGTGACTGCAGCCATGAAATTAAAAGACGCTTACTCCTTGGAAGGAAAGCTATGATCAACCTAGATAGTATATTCAAAAACAGAGACATTACTTTGCCGACTGAGGTCCGTCTAGTCAAGGCTATGGTTTTCCCATTGGTCAGGTATGGATGTGAGAGTTGGACTGTGAAGAAGGCTGCGTGCTGAAGAATTGATGCTTTTGAACTGTGGTGTTGGAGAAGACTCTTGAGAGTCCCTTGGACTGCAAGGAGATCCATCCAGTACATTCTGAAGATCAGCCCTGGGATTTCTTTGGAAGGAATGATGTTGAAGCTGAAACTCCAGTACTTTGGCCACCTCATGCGAAGAGTTGACTCACTGGAAAAGACTCTGATGCTCGGAGGAATTGGGGGCAGGAGGAGAAGGGGATGACCGAGGATGAGATGGCTGGATGGCATCACTGAGTTATGGACGTGAATCTGAGGGAACTCCGGGAGATGGTGATGGACAAGGAGGCCTGGTGTGCTGCAATTCATGGGGTTACAAAGAGTCGAACACAACTGAGTGACTGATCTGAACTGTGACCTTAAAAGGAAGGGAATTTCTGACACTGCAGGTAAATTCACATCTATGCCTCAAGCTTCTGCCCTTTTCTAACACCTGAAGAACCCCACCGCCAAATTTAAGAACTAAATTGGAGATGAAGCCAAATCTTAGTGAAATAGGAGGCACCGTTACCTGATTATAGACATTTGAAAGAGCGTAGTTATTAGAACCTCGAAAAAGCAAATCTGTTCATTAAAAAAAAAAATTAGACAATACCGACTATCCATATACTCATTTAGGTAAAAATATCTTCTACATAGTTCTTTGTTAAATAGTATATACATATATACATATAGGATACATATATAGATATCAGTATATCCTTATTTGTATCATCTTTATCAAAAGTCTTAGAGAAAGCAAAAGCACTGATTATAATACTAAGTCTGACGACAAAGATAAGTGATCTAGGACTGATAAAAGATTTAACTTGTGTACTTTGAGTAATTGTGTGGAAAATATATCATTAGTTAGGAGAAGACAGTGGCACCCCACTCCAATACTCTTGCTTGGAAAATCCCATGGATGGAACAGCCTGGTAGGCTGCAGTCCATGGGGTGGCTAAGAGTCAGACACGACTGAGCGACTTCACTTTTGCTTTTCACTTTCATGCATTGGAAAAGGAAATGGCAACCCACTCCAGTGTTCTTGCCTGGAGAATCCCAGGGACGGAGGAGCCTGGTAGGCTACAGTCTATGGGGTCGCAAAGAGTCGGACATGACTGAGCGACTTCACTTCACGTCTTCCAGGTCTATGTAGAGAAGTAAAGGAAGACTCTAAAACAGCAGCTATGCTGTGAAGAGCCCTGAATGCCCAGCTAAGCAGTAGAAAAATGGAACGCTCCAACAATGTTGTATTGCTATTCTCTTCTACATAGTGTAGAGCTTTAAGTTAGTCAGACATCCCAGGGACAGAGGAGCCTAGTGGGCTGCCGTCTGTGGGGTTGCACAGAGTCGGACACGACTGAAGTGACTTAGCTGCAGCAGCAGCAGGATACATATGAATTCTGGCAGTTTTAATATGTTAAGAATGTTACTTATTAAATTAATATTCGTGGCAAAATATATAAAACTAGTAATTAACCGTTTTTAAGTGTACAATACATGGGCATTAAGTACATTCACAGTGTGATACAGCCATCACCCCCCTCTATTTTGAGTTCCGGGAGTTTTAAAGGGGGACATCAGCAGTTGATGCCATCTTTTCAGCTTTAGGTTTATGTGGTCTTCCATTTGCAGGAGTTGGTTTAGGGGAAATGTTTCCTGTGTAACCTGACCACCTTAGTCTTGGTTTTAGTATTGGTGACCTTTTGACTCCGACCTGTCATTTGCTCACCTGTCTAAGTCAGGCTCCCCCTGTAATATGGGAAGGGTTGTGGTCCTAGTACTGTGAAGATTATATAATGGATAGTAAAGGCTTAGTGCCTTCTCTGATTTGCTCTTAACTAACTCCTGTACCTTCAACAGTGTAGAATTAATTTACTCATCTTGTTATTGTATCATTTCCTGTGAGTAGTTGAAAGGTAACGAATTAATAGGGAAAAAGTATGGGCCTATACCAAAAAAATTGTTGATCGACTTCATTGCCCTCTTTTCCTTCTGTTTCTATTGTCTTTACATGTTTAAACTTAGGCACACAAATCTGAGTTCTGGCTTTTTAAATATTAATGTGATAGGATTGTTTCTCATATCTGTAAAACCTCCTCGTAGATATTGATTGATGGTTCATAAGAGTCCTTCATTTTGTTATATTTCCCTCTTGCTAAATAAACATTTAGATTCTTTTACCATAATAAATATCTCTTTCTAAATTTTGGATTATACTCAATTACCCATTGTTCAATGATAACTGGTGTTAGTAATATGAGATTTTATTTTCTTCAGATTTTTTTGATGTATAGATGTCACAAATACTACATGCATACTTTATTTTGATAGCTACTATGTATTAAATATCCTGCCATTTCTACTTCATTTATATTGTGAGCATTTTGTCATATTGTAAAACAGTCTTTGAAAGGAATTTTTTAATACATCATCATATAAATGTTCTATAATTTGTTAAATTTTTTCTCTGTTACCAGACATCTAGATTTTACTATTTCCTATTAAAAATGTTCTCATGAACAGTAATAATATAAACGTGTCTTTATCTTTTTTAGGATATATTTGTAAAAGTAGAAAAAAAGGGTAGAGTGTTGGTATTTTAAGCATTTTTGATACTTCTTACTAAATTATTTTCCATGAGCATTCACTGTGTAATTATCGAGCTTCTCTTATGAATCAGGCAGTGTTCTGTGCACTAGAGACAGAGCAGAACCAAAAATGTACAGTTGTACTGTATGGAAGTACAGCACCCACATTGAATATTACTGATTTTTCTAATCTTTATTGTTTAAATAGATAAAAAATGGTATCTTCTTTTAATTTGCTCTTCATAGCTTTTGAGTTGAGAATTTGATCAAGATATTTTATTTTCTTTATAGATTATGCCAAGGACTTGAATGGATGATGTCACGACTTAAGATAAGATGATCTCTACTGACCTCTTCTCATAGACTTTGTGTAAATGAAGTGCTGGACTTTACCTGAAAGCTGCAAAAATTAATGGTTTAGATATATTTATAATAAACTGATTTAAACATTTAAACTTTTTCTATAAGAAGAAAAATTAAGACCACTTATTTGAAAACACAGATGAAGTTTCACCTTTCAATCTGCTTTCTCATTAGTTCCTTCCAAAGCAAGGTCTTAAAGCTGTGATTGACATTTTTCTCATAATGAATCCTCTCAGGACATTGTGTAGCCTGTGGTAAGTACAAAGGGAGAGGAAGACATTTTTAACTTTCAGAGCTTTATTATCAGTATAACCCTCCCTTGTTGAATGTTGTTCTCTTCCTGTTCCATTAAGTCAAAATACAAATCAGCACAGATACTCAGTTTCCAATATTTTAAAATGTAATTATGAAAAGTATTTTGCATAAGGTTGTGTATGTATTGTGTATATACCTCAAGTTCGAGTTAATGGCTTTGATTTATGTTCTTAAAGAAAAGCAAATAACACAAAAACCAATATCCGTAGTTACAAGCGTAATGGGGTGAGTACTGGCGTTGATGGTGAGTGCCGTTTGTACTTCCCCTATGTTCTCTGTATTATACTAACCCACCCCCAAATCATTGAGCCACTCTTTAAAAAAAGAAAGAAAGTTCCTTAAGCTTCACATTGTGTCCCTAATCTTTTATTGAGCAAATCACATACATGGAAAGCTGTAATCTAGCTGAATGGAGTATCTGTCATATTCTTGACTTAGTATTACTGGCAGACGGAATAGCACACTGAGCAGTTATCAGATTGCTCCCTTTATTGGACCTTATGCCATCTAAGTTTACTGAGTGAATTGTTCATCCATTAATTGGCTGATCATTAATTGTGATTAAAATTATAAAGTGATTTTTTTCAGCATTAATTGGAAACTGTTGTGTGAAATATGTCTACCAAGAGAAGTATCACACCATAAACATTGTCAAATAATTTAGCTACAGTCTTCTTAGATACCAAATTATATGTCAAGCATTTAAAGTGAATTTGAGATGAAAAGTGAAGCATATTTTGTAAGCAGTGAAAGAATTTCTTAATTTGAAAATTTCTGATTTCTTATCTTAGGAGTTGAAATTGTTTGAGGTTTTATTTGTGTCTAAGTTTTCTTTTATCATCTTACACCACGTGAATGTATTGTTTGACAGTAACAAAATATGAATTTTTTCTAATGCTTTTAAGAATTTGGTTTAAAAATTGATCGACATAATGTATTATTTTTATTAAGAAGTAACTTAGCCCCCAAACTTTTTATGTTTACTCGGGTATTTCTTTTTTCTGCATCTAAAAATCTAAGGTATTTCAGTTGTAACTGTAAGCAAACTTATCCTAAATATGTTAAAACATATTCTTGGGTACTATGTTGGTATATCTTTCATGCCCTGAAAATCTGATGACTAGTGCAAAACTGACGTGCTTTAGAATATTCAAGGGAAAAAAATTACTTTTAATACCTTTTAAGTTTCAAAGATTTTGATGAGAAATAGTACATACTATAATTATTGATAAAACTCGGGAAATTCCTTTCTATAAAATACTCATTATANCTATGTTGGTATATCTTTCATGCCCTGAAAATCTGATGACTAGTGCAAAACTGACGTGCTTTAGAATATTCAAGGGAAAAAAATTACTTTTAATACCTTTTAAGTTTCAAAGATTTTGATGAGAAATAGTACATACTATAATTATTGATAAAACTCGGGAAATTCCTTTCTATAAAATACTCATTATATAAATCCAAGTCAGGCATGGGAGATCAGTGTTTAAAATTATATGTTATGTTTTCTTTTATATTGTATTCAAAATGCAAGCATAACATTTTAATATTTGTCAACTTCCTTTTAAAAAGTAAATCCTAAATTACTAACTTTAGTTGTTCATATGTCCTCATACTTTTTCAAATCACTATAAGGAATTGCTTGTATATTAAAAACCCAGATCTATTTTGTAGATGTTACAGTGTCATCAGAAACAAATACTCTGTGAAGTAACCCAGCAAATCCACACCTTTTATCCTTTTTGCCTTTCAATTTGAGTAATTATAATTTAGTTCCTTGGATTGCTGCCATATCAGTTCAGCTGTATACCCTCACAGTCCGTCCCTTGTCATCAAGGTGTTGGCCAAAATTTAATCCTAATTGGATGTTTAAAGCGTGTCTTACCTTGTTACAATTGGTGTAGTGATTGACATGGCATCGTGAGAATGCATGTACTCTTATACCACATTGATAAAACATGCTTTTTGGTTATATCCTACCCTCCAGGCCAAGCATTAGAAATAACATGGGTACCTTTATTGTTGTTGTTTTAGTCGCTAAGTTGTGTCTGACACTTTTGTGATCCCATGTACCGTGTAGGCTACCTTTATACTTGGGCATAAAACCAGAATTACAGCAGAAAAAAATTTTTAATTTGTAATGTGAAAATATATCAAAATCATTTTAACAGTATTACTTCCAAATAACATGGAGCACCTCATGAATAGTCATGTTGGCAATTTATATGTAGTTTTTAAGTGGAATTAAGCAAAGGGCATTGTTTGCGGTTTTTTAATATACTGCATTTGGGTTAAACAAACATCTTATATAGGGTTATTATGCTCAACTTTGAAAAGAACAAAGCTCCATACCTCTCTTCATGTGACTGGATTTAAATATCCTATGTTTGATACTAATTTTGAAAATTGTGTAACTTCTCTCAGTACCATGATAAAAGGAACCATATTGCTAAATGCATTTAAATATGTTTAATGTTGTTATGTAGCATTTAGAAAGTGTATCTTACACATTCTAATGAGGATCTTTGTTTGAAATTTTCCAGTTCTGTCTTCTTTGGCCCTCATGGATGGGCAAAGAATACATTGAAGGCTGGTGGTTTGGGGTGCAGAGGAAAGTGAGTAGGGAATATGACATTTTGCCTTAAGAATAAAAAAAGTGCTTCACCTGCTGTTGGGCATTGTTAATGCAGGTAGTTAAAGTGATTTTGGAAGCACGGCATGAAATAGAAAAGAGTTTCTGCTTTCTGGTCTTCAGGAAGTGCCTGGTAGGTAGTGACAGTGGGATCAGAGGAGTGCAGGGCACGAGCAGAGGCAGGCAGTGCCTGAGGCGTGCTTGGCTCTTTTGTCTGAGTGTATAGCACTAAGATGCCTAGAAGTGGGATTCGACCGTCCCATCTCTCAGGCCCTGTACATTTCTTGCTGTGACTACAGCAACCACATACAGTACAGACAACCTCAACATTTGTCTATATTAGTGTAAATAGAAAAACTGTAGACAACTTTCTAGTTTTCTCTGCAGGCCTTTTCAGGAATTTATCTGTCATGTTCTACTTTGTATATAGGGGATAGCAGCACATCCCAGACTACCTGTGAACTCTGGGGTTATCTTCTCTCAATTGCCCAGTTGTATCCTAAAATGAATCCATCTTTCAAGGCCGGGTTTTACATGACTTAACTTTGACNGAATTTATCTGTCATGTTCTACTTTGTATATAGGGGATAGCAGCACATCCCAGACTACCTGTGAACTCTGGGGTTATCTTCTCTCAATTGCCCAGTTGTATCCTAAAATGAATCCATCTTTCAAGGCCGGGTTTTACATGACTTAACTTTGACCCTGCCACTGTCCAAGTATAATCTGGAACTTCTTGCTTTCGGATTGGCTTTCCCATAGCTCAGCATCCCATGCACTCCTTTCCCCATCAACAAAGATCTGTTCTCTTGGTCCTGGAGATATTCTCAACTTTACCTATATCCGTTATTCTCCAAACTGCTAGCCTCTAAGTTGGTTCTCTTGTCCTGTGCTATCCTCCACTGGCTTGATTCATTGATTTGCACTTTGCTTATTAGAGAGTATCATCAGAGTTGTTGAGTACATCACAAACTGGCTTGCTGTGTGCATAGTACATAAATGCCTGGAGTAATGTCCTTTAAATTATACTGTATTTAGCATTTTAATACTTCCTAACTTCAGCTTGTCACATTGAAAAGTAGATTCAGAAAGATAAGAGAAGCACCTAGACTGCCAGCTCCTTGGGCTGCTAGTTAGATGTGAAAGGGATTAAGTTATATACGTGTATTCCTTCCCATTACCAAAATAATATCAGTACAGATAATATGAGGAGAAAGACGACAAACCAAACTATATGTAGTGTTTAACCTGAAGCCATCCCCACATCCTTAAAACCATAAACCACACCCCGTTTTCCCCCCTGATGCTTACTTAAAGAACAGAGGTAAACACTAACTGTCTAAAGGAATTAGTAATGAGACACTTACCGTTACAAACTAAACCTGTTGAAATGAACTTTAAAAGACATCAGAATTATCAGCCATCATGTTTTGACACTGTAAATGCAGATTTAATATAGAAAATAATTTTTTTAAGTTCTGCTTATATAAAAATAATATTTCTATATCATGCTCCCACGAAGAATGTGTGATATTTAAGACTGGAATGGTGGAGTAAAGGAAAGAAAGAATTTAAAAATTTCGGATGCTAAAGAATGACTGCTTCTATAAAACCCTAAAATTGTGTATGGAATTATGAAGAAATTGTAACAGGGTACAGTTGGGTTAATTATGCAATATATCTTATCAATTGTCTAGCCCTTGTGTATTGTTCTAAAAACTAAAGTTTGAATCTTTATGGTCTTGCCTGCTAGATATTATGTTCTTTGGTAAAGAATTCCCATAGTCTGTACTCAACAAGTGCCTAAAATTGATTTTTGTTGATTTTTAAGTCCATCTAATAAATTATATGTGTTTTCTATGGTATTATATGTGCTTGGCTTACTGATGATACAGCCTTGAGGGTTTTTAAGTCATAATTTTTGCTTTGAATAAAAAGCCTTGAAAATGAAAATACCCATCCTAACCCTGAATAACCCATAGGTTAAGGAAGCGCGAGCAAAACCATTTTTCCTGTTTCCAAGTACAAATATTCCCTGACTCCGGTGTTAGTTAATGCCGAAACTAGAAAACAATCTGTTGCTGTTTTTTAAAATAGTTTTAACACACAGAAAACTATATTGTGTATTTTAAAACCTTAGTAAAAGTTTGTTGCCTGTGTAAGAGTAGCCTTTTAATTCTCCTCATACTTAGTAATTTTAGTGGTTAGTAATTTTGTCATTTCATTTAGATCTTGAGCCATTTCATGTGCATGCACACCAGAATCCTTCCTCTTTAGATTCTTCTTAAAAAATAAAATATTTGATAGGCTGCTGTTATGTTTCTCTAATTCATTCTTCTTCTTTTTTTTTCTTTCATTTTCTTTCTTTCCTTCTGCCTCCTTCCTTTCTCCCTCCCTCCCTTCCTTCTTTTTCCTTCCTCTTTTCCATCTTTCCTTCCTCCTTTCTCCCTTCCTTCCTCTCTCTCTTTCTTTGTTGACTGTGAACTCTAGGGGCAAAGACTTGACTTTTTTTCAATGATTTACAATTATATTTTGTTTCTATTTTAAACAATCTTGCATGAAAAATAAAAGGTATATATGATTTTAATTATTATATACTATCCTCTTCCCAAACTTCTTACATTTGTGATATAAAGAATTCCTCTAATTATTTTTGCTTGAAATAGTCCTTTAGATTAGAGTAGCTTTTTCTTACTTTATGTCCCTCTATGGTTCCTGAAGAGGAAGTGATACCTGCAGAGCACTTTTAAAGATATTTTTTAGGTTAATGTTCATGATAACACATTGAAAAGAAAGCTATAATTATGTCCAATGAGGGCTCTTTTGGTTGCTAAAGATGAGGAAAAAGTATACTGATTCTAANCTATGGTTCCTGAAGAGGAAGTGATACCTGCAGAGCACTTTTAAAGATATTTTTTAGGTTAATGTTCATGATAACACATTGAAAAGAAAGCTATAATTATGTCCAATGAGGGCTCTTTTGGTTGCTAAAGATGAGGAAAAAGTATACTGATTCTAATTTGTGCTTAAAATACATTTTACTAATTAGCTATTGATTTTTAAATATGATGGATTCTTGTAGATATTGATCTTCCTTACTGTATTTTCCTAGAGAAACCTAAATGAGGATGCATTCCCAACTAGTCTCTGTATACTGGCATATATGCTATATGTATATTGACATAATTGAAACTGCATTTAACACACCAAATTAGAAACTTTTTGAACATTTTTAGGTTTATTTTATGATGTCATACAAGGTTTTGACTCAAGCTTTGTATGCAAGAAGAGATGGACCTTTTTTCTTAACTCTTTGTCATTTTGTTAACTTGTATTTCTCTGTATCCTAGGAAAATTTTACATTCAAGAAATGTTCCAAAGTAATGATCTTAGGGCACTTGGGTGCTTTTGTATTCCATCAGTGCTGATGTGTTAGTTACGTAGGGAGATAATGCTTCTGGACCTTCCTGACAAGACAACTTTGTGGGTGACTGGGGGATACTCATGTTGGTGCTCATGTTGGACTTCACGGCAGATGATGTAGGGACTTCTCTGTNAGATAATGCTTCTGGACCTTCCTGACAAGACAACTTTGTGGGTGACTGGGGGATACTCATGTTGGTGCTCATGTTGGACTTCACGGCAGATGATGTAGGGACTTCTCTGTTGGTAAAATAGTGCAGTCAGCTTTTTTGCAGATGTGTTACTTCATTATACTTGTAACATCATTCTTGTGTCCATAACTGACTGAAATGTCAAGCTCCAGAAATGTAAGGCACTGGGTCAGGTGACTGATTGTAGGACCTTGTTTATATCGAAATAAAGAAAATAATGTTAAGGTATGTTTGAGGGGAAATAACAAATACGATTTTACTGGTGAATTTCCATGTTTAATATGTATATTAACTTTTTTTAAAGTTGCATGTAAACCTGGTATAAAGTATTGTCTCTGCTTTATGCTTTGAGTAAAAAGACAAAAAAGATGAGTTAAACTGTTACCCTATTATGTACTATTACAAATACCTTTTCTTTTAGAAAAGGTTAATTATAATTACTATTCACATGTCCAATGTTGTCAGTGTTTTCATTCTGGTTTTTTGTCTTAATGTGTGCAGACTTGGTGATGGCAGCTCTGTTAACTGCCCAGGACTGAGATCCCCAGGGCAGTTGAAAAGGTTTGACAGCTATATTCTGCAAATGAAAAAAAAAAAAAAGCTTGTCCTAATCTCTAGAATCCTTTCTGTGCAACTTAGTCAATTAATAGCATTCTATCTTTTATTTCTAGATATTTGAATTGGACGTGAATGAACCTGATAAATAGTGACCAGTTTGTGTGATTGATTTGTCTTACAATGTGAGGAAAGTCCAGTCTTTTTGTTTTAAATGAAATTTTTAAAGTGAGCATTCGTGAGAATGGTTGATAGTAAACAGAAAAAAAAGGAGAAAAAAAGTTATGGATGGCAGGAGCAACATTCCCATATGCATGTTTATTTGATTATTGGTCTTTCTCTCTCCCAGAATATATGCTTTAGACCACTGTGTTTACCAATCTGTGTCTCTCAGCACTGAACACAATGCCCTAGGTGTTCAATTTGTATGTGTTGACAAATCAGTGGACAAACTATTAATATTTTTGTGCTCACTCCATGTATGAATTTTTCTTAACTGTGTGATTGTACCATAGAACTACCTCATTTAATTGTCTCAATTCTTATCTCTATTTTTATTTAATTCTGCCTTATTTCAAAAGGAATTCAAAGTGACTATATATTTTTCTAACTAGTTCTTCTAATAGGAATAAGACTTGTTTTCTTAAAAATGGCCTAAAAGCATCATGCAGAACAAATAAATATGTACAAATCTTATTTCTTTGAGATCTGTGTGACTCTACATCTAGCAATGTCAGGAATGCACCAGAGTTTGTGGTTTAGCATCTGCAGACATTGAAAAAATAAATGGTACAACAGCTCTTCTGGGAAAAGATCTGGGTCATCATCATCTTGATCTTTTATGCCCTTCCTTTTTTTTGTTTTCGCATCTGGAATATCCTCTTTTTGGTGATAAATAACCTTTGTCCCATGAAGAGAGTGATATTTTCACAACAGAAAATAGCGTCTGGCAGTCCTTTTGAATGTGTTCCTTATGACTTACACCAACTTTTGGGGGATTGCTTGAGTTGGGCTGCCTGAGTGACCAGTTTCTCATATCACTACATGCCTTACATTCTAGCATATCCTTCTATATCAAAATGGATAAAGTCTTTTTGAAATAGATCCAGTGTTTGAATTCTACTGTTTAAATCCCCAAATAATGTTCTAGTGTATTTCCATTATTTTCTTTTATAAGGAACATCGTGATGGACAGCTTCCACTGAAAATTGTTTTCATAGTTCAGAGTATTCCTTTATTTATTTTGGCTGGAATCCCAGCAGAGAAACTATTGGATTAAATGATTTGATGGGATATAAGAATGCCTGTTTTTCCGTACTTATTTATATTGTATACTTGGAGGGGGGCCTTTTCCACTCTAATAAAAGGATAAGCATGTTGTCTTATTTTGCACTTGTTTGATTATTGAGACTATTTTTCTTACATGCTTTAGTTTCTTCTTAATTATTCTTTTGTTCATTTATTATTAGAATCTTAGTGTTTTTCTTGTGAATGGAATAAGTTCTTTAAATAGAAAATATATTAGTCTTTGATCATTAGATTTTTCCATTTGTCCCTTTAATTTTTGTAATTATCTTTTTAGCATATAAAAGTGTTTGTGTACGTAAAAAAAGTTAAGAAACCCATGATTTCTTTGAGTAAAAACTAGAAAAGAGACATAATAGCAAAAAGAAAATTCGTCCATTGCTCCATCATGCTAATAAAACCACTGTCAGCACTTTGAAATGGGTATAAATTTGAGTCAATATTTTGAATGCACAATTTTAAAACCCTGTAATTTTTTTCACAATGTACTATAAACATCTCTTACATACAAGACATTATTTTAATGGATATATTGTTTTTGCTTGTTTGGATTGTTATAATTTATTTAGTCATTCTAATGTTGTTAAATTGTTCCTTATTTTTTACTACAAATACTACAATTAATACTTGAATTTATTTTTTATTCAGTTTACAAATTGAATTGCTGAGTAAAGGTGTGTCGATTTTTAAAAAGCATTATTTACATATTGCCCAATTATCTTCCCAAAAGAGTACCCACATCCTGGTCAATTCTATCTGAAGACATTTTATAGTATAGTAAGATTTGTTAACCTGTTCATCTCTCTTCACAGGCGGTTCACAGGCCTGCTTTTTCCAGGCGTTTTCAGGTTGTGATACAAGCTTGTTAGTTAGTTTTCCCTGACTCGCCCAAGGTCAGTATAGAGCTTCTCTACCCTCAAGTTTTCTGTAATCTTTAACCTTTAATTATTGTGCAAAGTTTACTTGTTAATCCTCTTGTAATGTAACCATTGACTTTTGAAGGAAGAATAGAAAGGAAAAACCTAAGAAAAGATACTCCCAGCTGATCTTTTTTTAATGTGGGGAAGTGAAAGTTGTTCAGTCATGTCCTAATCTTTGTGAGCCCATGGATGTAAGCCGCCAGGATTACATCTATCCATGGGATTTTTCAGGCAAGAATATTAGAATAGGTTGTCATTCCCTTCTCCAGGGGATCTTCCCAACCCAGGGATTGAACCTGAGTCTCCTGCATTGAAGGCAGATTCTTATCCATCTGAGCCAGGAGGCTCTAATACTTTATCATCTGACATAGACTACTGGTCTAATGCCTTGGTGATCCTTTTTCCTGCAAATGTGTTAAGTCTGCAACTGTCAGCTTTTAATGCTAGTCGTCTTATTTTTCTTTTAAAGTTTCTTTGTTTTATAGGAAGCTTAGGTTCATTTTAATAATATAGAATGTATGTTCTCTTTCCTGCGTGACTGAAATTCCCATCTTACTACCTCTTGTAAAAAAAATTGTTTGGTGAACAAGTTTTTAAGTTGCAGAAACATACCTTTGTACATTTCAAGCACTTACTGTTTCATGCTTTTAAATTCTTACCTGATCTCTAAATCAAAAGTAAAACCTTCCTAGTATGTTTGAGGTATGAGAGTGAACATTTTCATAGATTTTGGGGCATTTGTATTATACTAATTTTCTAACTCCTTTGTACATCTTACTACCATTTTGTGTGAAAGTCATGTCCAACTTGTTGCGACCCCATGAACTGCAGCATGCCAGACTTCACTGTCTCCCGGAGTTTGTTCATATTCATGTCCATTGGATCAATGATGCCATCCAGCCATCTCATCCTCTGTCATCCTCTTCTTCTCTTGCTCTCAGTCTTTCCCAGCATCAGGGTCTTTTCCAGTGAGTCAGCTCTTTGCATCAGGTAGCACAAGTATTGTGAAAGTTATTTTAAAGTATAGTGATCTTTTGCCATGTCATTAATCTTTTTACCTATTTTTGTGGTATCAAATAGTTTCAGAAAAATTAAAAATTTTAGTTGGATATATTAGGCTTTCATTATGATTTGTCTGATTCAAAATTTTTGTGATGGAGAGAGGAAAAGTAACTATAGCTAATGGTTGTAGGATATTTTTATATGTACCTAAGTGGATGATAGTGACTATTCCTTTTTTCCCTCAATAAACTTTGTAGTTAATATGATAGGATCAGCAAAGAGGACATTATTGGCTTTTCAACCTACTGAAATATATATCCTGCATTTTCTTTGTTTTTAAGATTTTATATTTTTGTAGGACCCTACTTGAGCTATACATTGAATACAATTCAAAGGTAAAAAGTGTTAAAAGTCCTTTGTTAATTCAAACAGAGATCCAGGTCCATCCATTAATGTCCAGCATATTAAGGGATTTGTTAATTTCTAAGATGAAACATGCTGCCATTAAATTTTTTTTTGCAAGGAAGATTTTCAGTGTGGGGAAATAATTAGTGATTGTGACAAGTGAGAACAAACTTTTACATCTGGTATGATTTCAACTGTATGCTTAGGAAAAAAGCATAGAAAAAGAGAAGAAAATAATATCCAACAGTATGTATTACAGGTTGTGCTAAGATGACAGCATTATGGTTGATATTTTTCTGGTTCTTTATGCTTTTGTACACCAGATATCTAAATTGAGTGTTATACTTAGAAAACAGCGTTGGATCACTTTTGTTTGTGTTTTTACAAAATCATCTTAATGAGGTAAAAAAAATACTAAAATGTTTCTAATTTATAAGTAAATGAGATGCAACTCTGTTTTCTCTCGAACTGCATTTGGGGCATTATGAAGAGAGATCAAGGTGATTAGTAAAAATTAATTAATGGATACAATACCACTTGCAAACTCCAGTTGCATGGTTGATTAATTTTGATAGAATTCTCATCAATCATTGTATATAGAAAGATATGAACTACTCTTTTAGCTATTGTTGATATTTTACTGCTTTTGAAGGATTCCTGACTATAGATAGGACCCATTCAAATGGTTATTTTTCAAAAAGCAAAATGTAGTGAGAGTTAGAAAAAAGATACGTTGTGGGAGATTGAAGAAGTAGTGTATATGTGGGATGGTAGAGTAAACCAAATGGGCTTCCCTGGTGGCTCAGTAGTGAAGGCATGTCCGATCCCTGGGTCAGGAAGATCCCTTGGAAAAGGAAATGGCATCCACTCCAATATTCTTGCTGGAGAAATCCCATGGACAGAGGAGCCTGGCAGGCTACAGTCCATGGAGGTGGGAAAGAATTGGATACAACTTAGCGACAATATCAACAGTAAGGCAGACAGTAGGCTGAGCTACAACCTGGGCTCTAAACTTGGATGTACCACATACACACTTTCGTAAGACCTCAACTTCCTTACTTTTCAAAGTCGTTTTAGCAATGAAACTCTTCCCTTAAGTGATATTCTGTGGAATGTCAAATGAAAACAGATGAAATTGATGTTTTATTTCTGCAAGTTCCCATATTTACTAGGTGAAAAAAAGGGGGAGAAGTATAATTAATAATTAACTTCCAACTTAATTAAAATTTTACATTTATTTAGAATTTGTTTATGTGTTTACTTTTTGAAAGTATGAAAATAATTGACAAAAATGAAAAGATCAATTTGCTAAAGATAGAAATTTTAAATATTTAATAGTCTTTGTAAATAGTGTTAACAATATAAAATCTTTGTTTCAGATTATAAAATTGCCTGTTTTTGTATTTAATAAATGAGAACCAAATTAAAATTATTTATAGTTTAATGGAATGGTTCACTAATATTTGCCAGATGGTAATATTACTTTAATAAAAGATGTTTATACATTTTTCATGGTAGTATGGCTCTCAAATATTTTATTTTTGTATTATCATTTGATTAAATAACAAATTCATTTAATTCAGACAAAATTATTTGCTACCCCTAAAAATGAATACATATAAGAGCCCATCCATGAAAAAGCAAAGCTGATACATAGGAGTGGTTAACAGATGCTCTCTATAAAGAATGGGATTGCAGGAATGCAGTCTAACTTTTATGCCAGGTATAAAAATGACTTAGTTATAACTGTTAAATTTTTATTTAATAATTATTAAATTTTGTAATTAGTACCAAATTTATTGTAATTAAACAGTATAATTTTTATATAAATGGGAATAGAGAAGTATAAGAAATATATCTAATCAATAATGACTATAAGCAAATAAAATATAATTTTCAGCTGATTTATCAAAAATCATGTCCTGAATTTGAATATGAGAAAACATATCAAGCTAACATTTTAAACATTAGTGATTATTAAAATGACTGTTACTCTAAAAGAGGATTCAGGGTTTCATGCCAACCTTTCTTTTGATTTCAAGCTGCTAACTAATAGAGTGCCACATGATAGCTTTGTGAGCACTGTTGCTGTCAGCAAGCATATATTCGGTTCCTTCTCTGTGCAAAAGAGCCACGTGTAATGATTGTGGTCTTATTCAAGGACAGAGTGCTGATGATATCATTTCCATAGACAGTACAATGCTGCAGCTGGCTCTGTCAGTCTAGGAGGAAAGTGTACTTAAAAAAAGACCATGAAGTAATTAGCAATTCAGGGGCAGTGTTTTAAAGGAAATGAGCTG